>VDFB02130571.1:0-57467 GCA_007258455.2 Sequoia sempervirens
TTGGAAGCATCTAGTTCTATTAATATTGAAGAGGAAACCATGAAGAGTGAGTTGAATGTAGATGATGCAAATGTGGAGATAGTGAATATGGAAGAAAATGCAATTATGGAGACAAACCCAACTATGCCTCCAACTTCAACTTTAAATGATATGGAAATAGCACCTATGCAAAAACCTTCAGGTATGTCTTCAAATCCACCTCCCAATGATATGGAAAATGCACCTATTCAAACAATTTATCTAGGTATGTCTTCAAACCCAAGTCTTGATAATATTGATCTTAGTTATTTAGATGAAGCTAGATACACCATTGATGTTATCAATAATTCTAGTTTTGAAATAATGCAAAAACAAAATAATGATGAAATATCTTATATGAATGCAAATGAGAATGGAATCCCTCATATTGATGAAAATGAGAATGAAACCCCTTTATGTTTGAAAATGAAATTGAAACCCCTTGTGTGAATGAAAATGAAACCCCTTGTATGAATAAAAATAAAAATGTTTTTTTTACAATTGAAATAGATGTGCTAGATAACCTTCCCGGTAAAGTTTCTAGGAGACAAATGAGAACTCATGGAAATAGAATATATAGAATGTTTTCTTATAGAAATAAATTAGGATTTCAATGTCAACTCATGATGCAATTGATGAGAATGTCAATAAGTTGGTTTGTACATATGCCATAAGATTTTTGTGCCATATAGTTGATAAACTCTATGTAATTACATATTATATGATATTAATATAACTACATGCTCTTTCCTTTTTCTAAAAAAATAAATAAAGAAAGATGATTGAGTAAAACAGGTCATATCTAGTGTTCTTAATGCTATTGATTTTATAGGCAAGAAAAGTCGATCTAAAGATAAGAATGCAGCTCATTGTGCAATAACAATTGCTCTAGTTAATAAAGTAATTTCAAATAAAAGAATGTTTTAAGTAAGATTAGTAAATGTATAAAAGTAAATCCTAAAACTTTGAAAAGAGCTACTAAAAGAAAAGAAAGTATTGGAAAATATCCAATGAATCAATTATGTTGGAGTTTTAGTGGTAGAATCTCAAGGTCAGACATTAACTAATGAAATCAAATCTTTAATCGAAAAAAATTGGCATGATAATACAAGAGTATCGCCTAATATTAGAGATGTTTTAAAATTAAGGGTGGGATCCAAAATTCATGACCCTCATCCAAATCATCTCTTAGATATGACTCAAATTGAACTATATGAAAAAAAACAGATGATTCAATCTTACCATTTAGTATTAGCATAAGTTAAAGATCATTCGAAAAATGTAAACCTTGGTATCTTAGAAATAATAAACAACGAATCTCTTGTTGTTGTAAGACTCATGTACAATTTCATTATTATTATGATATTTTTTAATAAATACATTGTACTTTGCATGCTAACCAAATTATGTAGGACATAATTTATGGTATTAATATGCTACCTGAAATAATCAAATATTTTATAGTGGGTTTGTTTTGTGAACCCTCTAATGGAAACTTATTTTATTTAAAAGCATGTACATTTCTAGACATTGTGATAGATGTGGTAACTTTTCATTGTTAGGGTAAAATAAAAGTTGGGTCCACAAAGAGGGGAAATTTTGGCCAAAAAAAAATCTCGCAGAAAATGCGCACGCATTATTAAAAAATTGTGTATGCATTATGCATCAGGTACCTGAGCCTAAAAAACATGTATGTGCTAAAAAATGCATGTGTTTTATAATGCATACGTGTTTTATAACACATACAAGCCATTTATTTAAAAAAATAAATGTTTTTTAGAAACGTGTACGCATTTTCAATCACGTTCGATTTTTGTAATAAAAAATGCGTACCCGTTTTACTTGTACACATTTCTAAAAAGCACTTAATTTTTAAAATAATCAAGCAAATAAAGAACATGCATGTGTTTTGTAATGTGTATGCATTTTTAAAAATGCATACGCATTTTAAAATTTTTGAATCCCCATCCCACATGCTGCCTCGGTTTTAGATTCAGGAAAGGCTTGGCAATCCGACCCTTAGCCTTTGAGCTACAACTAAAAAACTAAGGTAGATTCAAAAGAATAACCAATTTTGGCAATATGGCTAATGAATTTTTTTTCTGAATCAATCTATGAAATTAAAACCCATTAGAAAACACAATGTATGGTTTCCAAATATATAGTTTTTATTAAGATTGGATTATATTTGTTATTTTTTAATTAATTTCTAAGTAAACTAGTTCTTAAACTTGAAATATCAAGATTTTTTTGTTTTTTAATAACTTTTTTTTGGTTAAGTTTCTTGTAAAAAAAATTATATGGCATCAATCTTCAGATAATTCTCTACACAATGAAAAAATATATTCAAAAATTTTTTAGTTTAGGTCCAATTATGATGTTCGTACACGTTGATTTTTAAAAACAACAATTAAGGACAATAAAAATTCAATAAAAAATATTGAAAAGAAAATTATGAAAAAATTTCTCATCAATTCATGTTGCTATTCTCTTTTCCAAAAGGAATTAGCAAAATAATTTTATTTAGGTTAAAAGTGGTGTCGATACCACGTGCTGGTATGGAATAAAAATAGACTTTTTAAAAGTGGTTTTATAAATATCTATCAAAATTTAATTTCTATCATTTGGGTATTTGAATAAATTACATATTTAGAAACTAGATTAAAAATGATAAATTTCATATTAGTAACTTTTTTTAAGATTCATTGTGTATGTGCCTCAAATTTCCAGTCTAAGTATGACAAATTCTGAAAAACAACAAAAATACTTCCACTTTTTGAGCTTTTGTGGATCCAACTTCTTACATCAACCCATTAGGTGAATGCATGCATGAAAGTAGTTTACATGAATTTGAACAATAGTTAGTGGATGTTAAAAAAATTAAAAAATATTGAGTATTCTTTAAAAGATGGAAAAATTGGAAAACATTGTGAGCTAATTATGGAAAAATTTAGTGTGCATGCATTTAAAGAATTTAAAGATAAGATTGTACCTAAATAAGTTAAACACTATCAATATGTTAATTGGCTTGATAATCAATTTTGTTCATGTAAAAACATATTCCCAATTGGAACTATATTGTCAGTTGTTGATTTAGCTAAAAATTATACTCTTGCTCCACAAGAAGAAATTCAATAACAATATTATGGTAGACACTGAAAAATGTCCTAAGTCTGTGAGCATCATTTTTCTTGGTCGTCACCCTCTGATAATTAAATAAGTTTAATTATTTGATTATCCTGGACCATATTCCTCTATTAATTAAATAATTTTAATTATTTAACTAATTCACTTTCTGATCTTTATTCTATCTTGATCAATTAAATAAATTAATTGTGTCATTAATATCCCCCTTTCTTCAATAATTATTTAATGAATTATTATTTATTTAATTATTTGCATGCCATCTTTCATCTATGGTTAAATAATAATAATTTATTTATTTAACTATTCACTCCTTTTAATTCTTCCATTTGTTAAATAATTTCCAAAATTATTTAATTGTCCTCCATGTGTCTCTTCTATTAAATAATTAACTCAATTTAATTATTTAATGCCCCTTTTCATATTTCCTCTCATTTTATGAAAATAATTATGCAGATTCTTTTAATTAAATGTCCATTTCCTCTTTTTCTCAAATAAATAATTCAAATGAATTATTTATCCTCCACTTGGCCAAATATTCCTTTTCTCATGAATTAATTTTTTATTTATTTTTAATTCATTCATTATCCTCCCAGATGCTCATTAATCTTTGCCATATTTGTTGGCGTCATGGCAATCACTAGCCCACCACTTTTGGTGCATCAATTCTCCACCGTTGTTCTGGGCATCCTTCTAGAAGCTTAATCATATCCATCTGTTTGAGTGGTTGTCTATAAAAGAAGCCATTCTCCTCCATTTTTTCCTTTATAGCCATTATCTCCAACTTTCATGCTTTATTTTTTGTAGGTATTTGCACAAACTCTACTTCAAATCTAACAGAAAACTTGCAAAGGTAGCTTGAGGAGAGATAAGAGAAGTGAATCAATTTCAATATGGGGAGTGTCTTTATTTAAATGCTTTCTTTTTTATTCCTCATTTGTTTGTATTCTCTTGTTTTAGATTGGGGTTTTAGCTTAGATTTCTGTTGTGGCCACAACTGCCAAGAAATGACACATTTGATAGGAGAAATGATGCAACTGTTAGGCGGCAATCCCACTTCAAAATCATGACGCATTTGTGAGAAACAACAACACATTCGTGGGTGAAAAAATTTGAATTCAAAATTACAATGCAATTTTTCTGGTGTGACACGACACGGTGACACATCTGCAGCCTCAAATGACGCAACTTCTTGTCTGGTATAAAATTTCCAGTTTTTTGTTTGCTTTCAGTTTTCTTTTTGGGTTTCTCGAGTAGAGTAGAGTTTTTGGTTGCTAAATTTTAATTTTTATTATATGGATTTGGATTGGAGCTCCCAAAAAATTATTTCTTTAGAAACAAACAAAAAAATTGAGCTTTACTTTAGTTTAGTTTTAAGCAAATTTTCATTTTATTTGTTTTCTACAACTTACATCAGGATCATAAAGGTTAAAACGAACCTACATTTTTCATTCATAAGGATTTAAAAAGAACAAAAATATGCATACTTCATTCATGGGTACTAAAAGGAACATGCATTACATATCATGGGCCTAAAATGAATCCAAGTGTCTTCAAATCATAAGCAAATAATTTAAAATTTACAAGTGTTTTTTGTGTTTGGTGGCTTGCAAATTATCACAAAGTGTGTATGCTCTCCTCTCATGCCATTCGACGATCTTGAGTGATCAAAAGAACCTCTTTGGAATTTGTATAATCACACCACACATTTGGATTTGGTGCTTAAAATGAACCCCATGTGACTGTGAGGCAAACACATAAATTATGCTATCTCCTTGTGCTTCATGCAATCTAGGAGATCAGAAATAAGTGTACTTCCTCGCTATTGTTTACCTTTTATTAGAGGGCTTGCCACCCCACTTCGAAAGGTGGGAATGAACCAAGTGGTAACAAGCTAAATCCAAGCTCTTCCAAGCCAGTATAAAAAAAAATGTGCTTTTTTATGAAAGTCATCTAGCAACAGGTGTGGATGTGTCATACCAACAAGTGCCACCCTCAATAGCCTTGTGAGCTACATTAAAATCCTTACTTAAGGAAAGGACTAGGAGGCCTCTTGACTCACCATATTCTTGAGCTAATATTTCCACGTGTATGGCCACCTTGAATAGATGCCCTTACTAAAAGCCAATTTGTGTTAACTTTGCCAAAAACCCTTTTATATGCTCATTGATCATAGAATTTCGGACCTCTGAAGGCAGGCACCCCATGTCTTCACTAAGCTCGTGTAGAGATAGGAATTCCCCCTTGGGGGAATGAGAGTTGGTGAGCCCGAGAAGTGATTGTCATAGAGGGGAGCCAGTACCACCAAGTCTCTAACTATCTGCCTTGTTCAAGTGGCTAGAGAAATCCAAGTGGGGATATCAAGCAGTGGTTTCTTTGCCAACCATAGGGCTTGTGCATTGTTGTCTATATGTGTGTTTTATTTTGAAATAAAAAATTTATATATCCAAAACCAAACCAAAAACAAGTGCTTGAGATTGTATTATGTGTTTGGTAATCAAAATTCATCAAAATCAGTGAAAATCTATTCAAAAACTAGGTCAAAACCATCAAATTGTCAAAAACAACATTTTGTGAACCACAATTGTCATCCTAAAATGCATTTGTAGAAAACCAGAGCCACAACTTTCATCCTGAAACACAACTATACTATAGAAACCCACAACCTAAAATGATGCATTTGCATAAAACAGTGCCACAATTGTTTGATAACCAGAAAAATTGAAAATCTTTGTCCAAAATTTGATCTTGACTCATTTTACAGTGACATTGCTACACCCTTAATATTAGTGTACATCGGGTTATGAATAGTCGGCTTGTGGCTATCTTAACTCTTTATTAAGTCATGTATTATCATTAGTATATTGTTATTTAGTTAGTTGGCCTACGACTTATATAGGTGTGTCTAGGCATCACCTAGGCATACATAGGTATATATAGGAGGTTGTGAGTCTTATTTCATAATCAAGTTGTGAAGTGTGTTCTCATTAGAGATATTTGGAGGTTTTCCCCCTCGAAGTGGATTTTTATTCTCAGTTATTATCAAGTATTTTCAGCATATTTCATATCATATTCTTCTATTGTGCAATTTATTTCATAACAAGTGGTATCAGAGCATGATCTTGGCACCGTAGAGGCAAAGTTTTTCTCAATTTTGGAGGCGATTTTGGGAAGAGCATATCTTTCATATTTTTTTGAATTTTTTTCTAATTTTTAAAGGGTTTTTTAAGAACATATTAAAGAAGCTACAGTCCATATTTTAGAAGAATTGGAGTATAATTACTTGAATTATTATAGAATTAAGGTTTCTACACAATGTTTTTGGAATCTACATATCTTGCATATCTTGTCCAATTGGAGTCTAAATTTTATTGGGTTTTTGAATACATACTAAAGGAGATTAAAGTAAAAAATTGGAGGAATTGTAGTAGAAATAAGAAATTTATTGAAAAATTAAAATTTTCACAATTATCACTCTCCACGCTGCAAATCTGCTTATTTCTTAGATATTTTTCTAGGTGAGCATTATTTTGGCCCTAGTAAGTTACAGTAAAAATTTAAGAGAATTTAAGTTTCATTTGTGTGATTTATTTCAAAATTAGTGGTTCCCATCATGACGGGGCCTACAACAAGTGGCAAAATGAATGTTGTCACTCCGGGGAAGACTCCTGATAAGGATGGGGTAACAATAGAGAATATTACTCCTAATGAGGAAGTTAATAAGGTCAAGGAATAAATTTCCTCAATTAAGATGGATATGTGTGACCTAAGAGGAGATATATCAGACATATGAAACATGTTAAGCACCTACATGGCTGAACGAAGAAATGAGTTCTCAAGTGACCAAGGTGAAAATTCTAGGTCAGCTACCATTAACACAAGCTTTACTACTCCTATGGGATCTAGGAATTTATTTCCAAAGGTGGATATGCTCAAGTTTGATGGCAAGGATCCTCTAACATGGATAAACCAAATGGAGAATTTTTTTGAAGTACACCAAATCCCAAATGGACAAAAGGTCACAATGGCTTCCCCATATCTAGAACTAGATCAATTCATTTGGTATCATTGGCTTTGCACTCATTGAAGGAAAAAGGGGCTCACCATCTCATGGTCAATTTTTATGGAGGAACTCCAAGCACAATATAGCAATAGCATGACAGACAACTTCTTCAGCCAGCTGACAAAAATTCAACAATCAAGATCAGTTAAGGATTATATTTAGCAACTCCAAAATCTATCCTTAAGAGTGGATACAATTACAGAGGAAAACTTGAATGATTTATTCATGGGTGGTCTCAAGGATCACATTCAACATGAGGTAGACATGTTTAGCCCTAGCTCCATAAATGAGTCTTTTATCTTAGCACACAGGGTAGAGGAGAAGTATTTGATTCCTAAGAAGCAAGGGGATAATGTGACAAGAGAGAAAGGATATTCAACACAACCTACTAAGTTGAATCCAAAAAAAATTGAGGAGAAAAGAGCAAAAGGGTTGTGTTTCAATTGTGATAGCAAATACAGTCGAGGACATAAATGCAGTGAAAATAAATTGTTCTATATTGAAGGTCCAAGTGAGGAAGAAGATGAGGAACCCATACTAGAGGATGAAAGGGAGTCAAATGAGGAATCCCATTATTCTCAACCAATCATTTCTTGTCATGCACTCTCAGGTTTCAGTGCTCCAAAAACTCTCAAGGTGGTGGGGTTCTTAAAGAAGCAGAAGGTAACAATGTTGATCGACTCAGGTAGTACTCATAATTTCATCAACAAAAAGTTAGCTACTCGTCTAAATTGTTTTATATATCTAGCTCTACATTTTTGGGTTTTGATTGCAGATGGTGGTACAGTTAGTTGTTTAGGGAAGCGTCATAGCATTAAATTATCCATGGGAGATTATCAACTTGATACCCCAATGTATGCGATATCCATGGGTGCAACATATATTGTTTTGGGAGTACAATGGCTTGCTACATTGGGAAAAATTGAGATGAACTTCCAAGAACTATTCATGAGATTTCAATCAGAAGGAAGGCTAGTAGAGCTAAGGGGGTTGAAGGAAAAATACCCACAAATGGTAAGCTCTCATCAAATGCAAAAATTTCTTAAGAAAGGAGTGGATGGATTTGTGGCCCAGCTATGTTCATTAGAAGTCTCTCAATCTAATGCTCCTACTCATCCAGATTTGCAAGCCATAATTGATCATCACTCAGTTGTTCTTGGAGATATGCCTAAGGGACTTCCTCCTAAGAGGGATCACGATCATGCTATACAGTTTGTCCTAGGGAGCCAACCACCAAACATCAGGCCTTACAGGTATCCACACATACAAAAGAGTGAGATATAAAAAAATGTTGAGGAGATGCAAGAGGCAGGAATTATCAGGCATAGCCAAAGTGCTTACTCCTCACATGTGGTGATGGTACGTAAGAAGGATGATACTTGGAATATGTGTCCAGATTATAGAGTGCTCAAAATGTACACCATTAAAGATAAGTTTCCTATTCCAGTCATTGATGATTTACTAGATGAATTAAATGGAGCTATGTATTTTACCAAGTTAGATCTTAGATCTGGTTATCACCAAATTTGGATTAAGGAGGAAGATATTTGTAAGACAAAATTTTTGACTCATGAGGGTCATTATGAATTTTTGGTGATGCCATTTGGTCTTACCAATGCACCATCTACATTCCAAAGTTTGATGAATTCCATTTTTAAGAAGTTCTTGAGAAAGTTTGTGCTAGTATTCTTTGATGATATATTGATTTATAGAAAGATTTGGGAAGAACATTTACAACATGTGGATCAAGAATTAAATTAATACTTGAAGATCATAAACTCTATGCTAAGCCATCCAAGTGTGCTTTGGGTCTTACAGAGGTGGAGTATTTGGGACACATAGTTTCACATGAAGGAGTAAAGGTGGGCCCTAACAAAATTAAGGCTATGATGGAATGGCCTATTCTAAAAACCATTAAGAAACTGAGGGGTTTCTTGGGATTGAAAGGGTACTATATAATATTTGTGAAGAATTATGGTCGTATAGCAGCACCTCTCACCACTCTATTGAAGAAGTATTCTTTTCATTGGAATGAGTCTATCAATACAACATTTGTGAGATTGAAGGAGGCTATGTGTACAACTCCAGTGCTTGCCACTCCCAAATTCACCAAGGAATTCATTGTGGAATGTGATGCTTCTGGAAATGGGATAGGAGTAGTGCTCATGCAAGAAGGTTGACCAATTTCTTTTGAGAGTCGTCAATTAAAGGGTAAGAATCAACTCAAACCTATTTAGGAGAAGGAAATACTAGCAATCTTCCATGCAGTTAAACAATGGAGGCCTTATCTATTGGGTAGAAACTTCAAGGTTAAGAGAGATCATGATAGCCTAAAATATTTTTTGGAACAAAGACTATCTTCTGAAGAGCAACAAAAATGGGTCACTAAGATGTTAGGATATGACTTTGAGATTGTATATAAGAAAGGGAAAGAAAATATTGTAGCAGATGCACTTTCAAGGAAGGATGAGAAAGATGAAGCCTTATTGTGTTCCCTTTCAATATTACAAGAAAATTGGGTGGAGGAATCCAAAGCAGAGTGGCAAAATGATGTTGCACAAGTAATCTCATCGAACAATTAAAAAGTGATCCTAGTAGTTCAAATAAGTTTTGTTGGAAGGGAGATACTCTTTGGTATAAAGAGTGTTTGTATCTATCAAGAATTCCACTCTTAAACACAAGATTCTCACAGAGTTGCATGAGTCTCCAGTGGGTGGTCATTCAATATTTTTGAAGACATATCATCGAGTCAAGCAAGATTTTTTTTGGGAAGGGCTAAAAGGTGATGTTCAAAAATTTGTGGCTGAATTTTTCATTTGTCAAAGTAATAAAGGGGAGACAATTAAGACACCATGTCTCTTTCAACCCTTATCTATTCCTAGCTAGCATTAGGAAGAGGTATCCATGGACTTCATCATAGGGCTTCCCAAATCTAAAGGTCATAATGTCATCATGGTGGTATTTGATCGCCTTACTAAATATGCACATTTCATTGCATTATCACATCCTTTTATAGCAAGTGCAGTGGAAAAATATTTTTTGGAGAATATCCAAAAGCTACATGGTACACCTAAGGTTATTGTGAGTGATCATGATCCTATCTTCACTAGTCACTTTTGGAAAGATTTATTCTCATGTTTGGGTACTCAATTGGATCATAGCTCTTCATACCACCCTCAATCAGATGGGAAAATTGAGGTTGTTAATAAGTGTTTGGAAGGATATCTACGTTGTTTCACTTCAGAGAAATAGTCTCAATGGGTAGATTGGCTACCACTTGCAGAATGGTGGTATATCACTTCTTTTCACAACTCATCAAAAATGTCTCCATTTTTGGCACTTTATGGATATCATCCTCCTTCCATCACATCATCAATAAAGGTGTCACCAAGAGTTCAGATAGTAGAAGACCACTTGCTTCATCAACAACAAGTACTTTTAGGACTCAAGGAGAATTTAGCCATGGCACAAAATCGAATGAAACAACAGAACTTGACCAACATCATAGTGAAAGAATTTTTGAAGTTGGGGATTGGGTCTTCTTGAGATTGTAGCCTTATAAGAAAATCTCACTAAAGAAACAAAAAAAGAATAATAAGTTATCTCCAAGGTATTATGGTTCATAAAAAATCATGCAAAAGATCGGTAGTGTTGCTTACAAGCTAGAGTTGCCACCAACGAAAAAGATACATCCAGTTTTTCACGTTTCCTTTTTGAAGGTCATTGGGAATAATATTCCCACTCAAACAACACTACTAGAGCTCGATGAAGAAGGAAGAATCATTTTGGAACCAGAGTTCATTCATCAAACACGCACAAAGAAGCTGAGGAATAGAACTCTCACTGAGTATCTCATACAATGGAAGAATTTACCAGTTGAAGATGCCACATGGGAGGATGAGGAGTTCATTCAAAAGAATCCAAACTTGATTAGTATTGAGGAAAATGTTTCTTTGAAGAAGGGTGGCATGCTACGCCCTTAATATTAGTGTACATCGGGTTATGAATAGTCGGCTTGTGGCTATCTTAACTCTCTATTAAGTCATATTATCATTAGTATATTGTTATTTAGTTGTTTAGGTCAGCCTAAGACTTATATAGGTGTGTCTAAGTTGGCCTAGGTGATATCCTAGGAATAAATAGGTATATATAGGAGGTTGTGAGTCTTATTTCATAATCAAGTTGTGAAGTGTGTTCTCATTAGAGATATTTGGAGGTTTTCCCCCTCGAAGTGGCTTGGTACTCTTAGTTATTATCAAGTATTTGTAGCATATTTCATATCATATTCTTCTATTGTGCAAGTTATTTCATAATAGACCTTTGACTGCTAAACCAGAGACTTGCAATCTTTATCAATTCATTCTAGCATTTTCATGTTTAGGGATACATTACATTATATGTTACCTTCCCCAATCCTTTGCATTGCATAGATTAAACTTAGACCCTTAGGTTGCATTTAGACCTTCAAACTTTGAACATAGGAAGACCATTAAGCTTTTGGAAAATCCTTGGTTGCATATTCTATTTTTCATTGACCATCATCTTCATTTTATCAATCTTTTTCATTATCACCTTGGTCAAATTTGAGTCTTAAGCTTTTGTTCTAGCCCTGACTCAACCTTGTCAAAATTATCCTGTTGATTACCACGAAGGTCAATGACACTTGGAATTGTTAACTTGGGTTCACATTAGCTTGATTTCTATCCTTTGTTTGAAATTTTAGGATTCCTTTACATTACCTTGATCTCATTTAGACTCATATTACATCCATTTGATCATAAATTTGATCATCATCTTTCTAATCTTTGATCTTTAACATAGATTGCACTTTGCATCTTTATCCAAAAAATACAAAAAAAGAACATAGTCTATTTTCACCTTAGCCTTATCATCATATCATTTTTCCTTAAATTAGTCAAACTTTCATTATTCTTATTATCCTTGCATCCTTATATTGAAGAAAATCCAAAAACATAGTTTAGTTTCATCACCACCTTGCATTATCCTCCAACTTACAAAAGTCTCACATGGTTGAAACAAGGTCACGAACCAATAGAAAGGATATGGATTTTTCAAGTGACTCTTTTCATGAAACTATCCTTAGAACAAATTCAAATCATTCCACACCTCAAAGGGAGATGCCTCAAAGAGACCAAATTGACACATGGTACAACCTAAGCCTAGAAGAATTCAACAAGCAATTGATTCCTCAATAAATTGAAAGAGCTTATAAAAATGATATCTGGATTTGATTGTGTAAATATTTTTTGCATCAACATTTTGGATCACACTTTGTGATCCATCATCAGAATGAAAGCAGAGAGCATAAGGAGAAAAATGTTAAGTTGCAGAACAAGATCAAATTTAAGGACCAGGTGGAAGGGGAGAAGGTTTCATGCAAGCCAAGGAAGACAAGACAAAAATTCTAAAATTCATAAATAAAGGGATGAGTTTTTTCCTCTAGTTGGTTTTAGAATTTTTGGCATCCCTTTATTTCTAAATTTTAAACTTTTTTGTCTTGTCTTCCTTGGCTTGCATGCAACCTTCTCCCCTTCCACTTGTCCTTAAATTTGATCTTGGTCTGTAACTTAACATTTTTCTCCTTGTGCTCTTGCTTTCATCCTATGATGAATCACATAGTGTGATCCAAAACGTTGATGCAAAAAATATTTACACAATCGAATCCAGAAATCATTTGTATAATTATCATGGATTGTGGAAATTTGATATCATTAATTGAAAGATCTTACCAAGATCCTAGGGTTGGGTATGTGCAAGATCATCATGGAAAAAATAGGCCCTTAAGTGGCGAAAAATTTAGAAAAAATAGAGTTAGGCAACTTGAATAAAAATTGAATAAGTTATCTATATTATTTCAAAAATATGTAAGAATAGAATCTATAGCAAATTGAATGTAGTTTCTAAACTACTAGGTTTTTTTTTTTAAATCTATTTGAAATTTCAATGTAGTAGTACTTAAATTTAGGGAAAATAAGAAGTGGTGTCAACCACCTTAACCACAATAAAATGATAATATTTTTTATAAGATTTTATATATAAGTAGATTACTCATTTCTCGTGTGATGAATATTTTTTGTAATTTTTTTCCAAGTAAATAATTAATTATGATTTTTTTATTACAACTTTAAAAATATAAAACTCTTATGTCTAACCACCTTAACTTGGTCAAAACTTCATGAAATTTTTTTTTTAATCCTATAGTATGTGAAGCATAGAATGTGATGCATGTTTTAGATTCAAAAAATGTGATACCATTTAAAAGCTAAAGATGTTTTTCAATTAGCCTATTAATCAGGACTTTAGTTGTAATTCAAATAGAAAATGAATAATAATTATTTATTAAATTCAAAGTAAAGCATAATTTATATTGGTGGAAAGTTGAGAATCTCTTTTAAAAACCCTTTTTGTTTCAAAAATTTTGGGTAAAAGAAAGGTCGTCAGCCACATACCCTACACATACCCATCATATTGCCACTTTTTGGCCCATCATGATCTTGGACATACCTGGTTTTAAGCATGGTTGATCAACTCGTTGGTGTTGACCCTAATTGAGTCATCTACACACTAACTAAAAAGGGTTCCAAACTACCCCAAGCCTTTGAAATTTCAAGTATTGTAAAAGAAGAAACCCAAAATACATTCACATTTGGCATGCCCTCATCACAAAAAATGACAACCATGCCACTTGGGACAACTACACACATGGAGACCACCACTACCACACACATCCCAAGAATCTGAACAATTGGAAACAAGGTAAGCCATACTACTACACAAGGACATAGTTTCACAATTGGAAGTTCCTCAAATTCCATGGGTAAGACCTTTACAAATCCCCTTTTCCAAAGCACAAATCAAGGATCTATGTCACAAGGTCTGACACCTTTGCTCCAAAATGAAAACCAAGGTCCTATACTGACACTTCAAAACACAAATCAAGGTTCCTTATTCCTATTTCAAGGCACACCTTCATCAATTCAACATCCACCAAATAAATCTAGAAAGGTTCGCATTGCCTCACGAAGGATCCCAAATCAAAACAATAATCAAGGGTCTATTCCATCACTCCAAAATGATAATCAATGATCTACTCCTTTGTTCCAAAACATTAATCAAGGGTCCATTCCATCATTCCAAAAATCTACTCAAGGAACCTTTCCTTCATTTCAAAATACCGATCAAGGGCCTACACCTTCATTTTAAAATATTAATCAAGGGCCTACACCCTCATTTCAAAATATCAATCAAGGGCCTACACCTTCATTTCAAAACATCAATCAAGGACCTACACCTCCATTTTAAAATGATAATCAAGGACCAAAATTTCAAAACCAAGGCACAAATCAAGGGTCTACACCTCAATTCCAAAACACCACACCACATGCAAACATTACCTTTGGAACAAACCTAAATGCCAATTTCATCCCAAACCAAAAAAACACAAATAAATATGGCAACCAAGGTACCACATCACAAAGCATCAATCCTAATTCAAATTTAACATATGACCTTAATACCAAAATCATGACACCAAACCAAAAAAATGAAACATCTCTTGTAGATACATTAATACAAAAAATGCAGGCCCTCTGAAAACAAACGAAAAACATACAATTGGGGACCAAAAAGAAGACCTATTTTGTGTAGGAATTGTGCCTCTTTCCATTTGACAGAAACCTATGCATGTCACCCTTTTCCCCTCATTTCACAATGCCACCTTTTCCTAAGTATAAGGGGATAGGGGATCCAATAGAGGATATTCAAAAATTCAACACGTCATGTATGGAAGTCTCATATGATCCTACCTATTTAATGAGACTATTCCTGTAAAGCCTTAAGTGGCTAGCTCTAGATTGGTTTGTAGACCTTCCTCTAGGAATTAGAACATGGGGTGAATTGGCTGAAAAATTCATCAATCATTTTTCCTTCAACATTAAAATGATTTCACGCTTGCAACATTAAGTACAACCAAACAAGGGGAACCATTCACCTCATTTTACCAGAGATGGTGAGGTTTGGTTAGCAAGTTCCCTTGTCACATTCTTGAAAAACAATTACTCACCATGTTTGTGGAAAACTTTAATGGAGAATTGATGAGTCGAATTCAAATACAATGTTGAACAACCTTTGAGGAGATCCTTGAAAAAGGTTTCCTTATTCAGAAAGGCCTTATCGCAAAAGGACTAGTCAAGGTACAAAAGGAAAATCTAAAACCCAACAATGACAAGAGCAAATATTGGTCTAGAAACAAAAATGTCACAAATGATGGAATTATTGATGCCAAAATGATAACCAAAGGTCCAACCATTTAACTTAAAGGTCCTTCCTCATCAAATACATCCAATGCACCAAAAATCCAAACACAAGGTCAGGACCAAACCCTAAACATAATCCAAAATAATCAATAATGAAGAGGCCCTCCCTGTCCCAAAAGAACATACACACAATTGGGTGAACCTATCAAATTAGTCCTCAAATAGCTTTTGCAGTCTAATGTCATCACACTACCAGAAACCAAAATTTATGAACCCTCATTAATAAAACATGATTGGTGGAAAGAACACAAATATTGTGAATATCATCGTGGAAAAGGACACAAAACAACTAGATGGTGGATGCTCAAGAATATCATTCAACACCTTATTGAAAATGGAACCATATCGATAGGAGATTCACAAGAAAAAACCAATGTTGATCATACCATATTCAAGACTCCCTTGCAAGACCATGACAAAGGAAAATCCTCTAGTTTAGGGAACCACAATAATGCCAATTATGTCGTTGTCAAACATGATTACAATAGTATCATCCTTAGTGTGAGACCCCTTGATGATCACATTGCCACTATTATCGTAAACAAGCCATGTTCAAAATGTGTTTTTACCACCCACTGAACCAAGATAACTATTCTAGAACCTCCTAATTCATAGCCAAAAATTCAATATAATATCCTGAATCAGTTGGGAAAAATCCTCACACAAATTTCTATCTTGGAGCTCCTTTGCATATCCCCACAGCATAGGGCTATCCTTGATAATGCATTACAAGAAGAATCTGTGCTTGCTAACCTAGATGTTAATGAATTTAAGGCCATGGTTGGATACCTAGCTATGCCACACCATGTCACCTTCTTTGAACAAGACTTTTCCACACCAAAATTTGATCATAATGACCCCCTACATCTTGAAGTATGCATTAATAAACACAAGATCAAACAAGTCCTAATAGACAATGGATCAGGTCTAAATATTTGTTCACTAAAATTCGTAAAAGAATTGGGATACTCTAAGAATTGTATAGGCTAAACCAAGAAAATTTTGATCAAAGCTTATTATGACATCTGCTAAGCATTCTTCTGAAGGAATAATTTCACTTCCTGTAAGAGTTGGCCCATCAGTACAAAACACATTATTTCATCTATTGGATCTATATTTGCACTATAATCTTCTCCTTGGCCATCCATCGATTCATTCCATGAGGGCTATCCCATCCACCTACCATCAATGCCTCAAATTCCCATACAATGGCACTAAAATCACTATTCTAGGTGACCCTGATCGTTTTCAATATTGCACAAACCTAAAAGGAATTATTGAATGTCAAGTTCCCATAAATCGAGAGGACTCACCTTCCACTTCATCCACCACTCCATCTCACTACGTTGATCCATCTGTCATTGTCAAATCATCCACCCCATTCATCACACCTTCCATTCCCAAGATCTAGATCCAAGATATAGGATGTGAAGAATACAATATGAAGAGTCTCTTTTTCATTGGAAAGCTACCTAAATCACCGAAGTCATATGGAAAAACACATCCCATGCATCCCAAAGTGATCATCCATAATCTCCCTACCACCTTCACTAAATGGGGGGAAATTTCCCAAGAGTCTTTAGATGATCACATTCTCGCATGTTTGTACAAAGAGGAGGACACTAAAACTAAGAAATTTCTAATTGAATAGTATCCAAAAGGGTTCCAAAAAATTAAATGAAATAGATATGATAGACACAATGTCCTTGGCCTAAATAAACAAAGAATGTTGGAACCGTTATAACCTCATAAATTACTAAAGAATCATGGGTTAGGGTTTGTACCAATAAAAGTGACTATCTGAGGTATCAAGTTACCTTCGAGTGAGATCGTTGATGCTTCAAATGAGGTCGAGACATACAAAGACTCTTGGGATTATGACACCGATTATAATGAATACGAATGGGATTCCCTATCCTCCACTACTTTCATGGACCTTGATAAAATGTATGGAGTATTTGATGAGCCTACCCTTGAAAAAAATTCAGTTAAATGCTTACAATTAATTCACTGCCAAGCCTACCAAGTCCTCGTCCAAAGATCTCTTTGAATAGAGAAGAGTTGGTAAAACACTTTTGGGAAACCATTGATTTCACCTTTGGGAACTTTATGAATCTACTTCCGTATTTACCCCATCTTCCTACACAATGATCCTTGACAATGCAGATGATGGCTTACACCTTGTCTACCCACAACTCATAGATTGTGATCAACAAGAACCACCAAGTTTGGACACTTGTTGGGAAATTTCCTTCATCTCAAAAAAGGGAATTTGAGAATAGTAGGTGCCTTAGGTAACTTTTATTTCTTTAGATTACCTCAAAAAAACACATAGTACTATGCCACAAAGTGGAATCAAACATACTTCATTTCCCACATTAATCCTTCTAAGAAAAGCTCATGCAATTTAACCAGTTTCAACAATGTGCACGAAATAAATTCAATAAATAGAATCATGAAACATGAAAGATAGATGACATGAACACATAGATTTATGTGGGGAAAACCATTACAGATAAAAAACCCCACACTCCTAAAGCCTATATCACCATTTTATTATTCAACATAGAAATATAGTTACAAATTCAATTACAGGCTTTAAGCCTTTACAAGAGATTTACATCTTATTCCATCGCTAGAGAGAATCTAACATCATTACATTTCCCTTGATCAACCTCTCAGTTGAATCACAGATTGATCAGAACAATCCTCATATTGTTACAATACTATTACATCATACAACATAGATTAACCTCTAACCAACCCACGCTATCAAAGAGTGTTCGAATTTCCATTCAATATTCACTCATTCATTCTAGGAAACTGTCATAACAAATGAACAACCATGAGTAGCTTAACCGTCACCACCTTCCTATCGTCAAATTCATATCATTACATCGAAGAGACTTCAAGCCATGTACTTTTGACTCCCCTTTGTCACTCTAAAAAATAATCGCTCCATTCACTTCACAATGACAATGTGGAGTAAGCAATTTATCAGCATTTCGATGAGACATCACAACATCTCCCACCAAAACTAGAATGTCACTCCAATGAAGGTAATACTACCATGTGTTTAGCATATTCCAATAGGATCCACCAAGACATTCTTCACAAGCTACTGGGTCACTCATCACCATATCGAGGAGACATCATATCATCTCCCTTCGATATAAGGAAGTCACTTCGATGAAGTTTATCGACTTTTCCTGTGTGATCTCTCCACTATTGGCTCATTGAAAGGAGTTCACCCAAGGCCCCTTTGATACAATCTATCCC
This sequence comes from Sequoia sempervirens, assembly GCA_007258455.2. Lineage (NCBI taxonomy): Eukaryota > Viridiplantae > Streptophyta > Pinopsida > Cupressales > Cupressaceae > Sequoia > Sequoia sempervirens. The sequence goes on from VDFB02130571.1 coordinate 18,841, forward strand.
TCTGATACAAGCTCCAAGTGGTCCCCACTACCAACATGACACCATGTCACCATCATTGGCCAACCACCATAGCTATAAAACCATTGAGGATACCCAATGTAGAGTCCCTCTGATAAAGGTATGTCTCTTTGACAAGCTTCCCACACATGCCATCAGGCCATCGAAGAGAATCAAGGTAGAGTCCCTTTGATTGATCCAAGTCACACCAATGAAGAACAAGCAAAAGCTTTGGGTTGTCGAGGAGACCCTTTGAAAAGTCCCGCCGAAATGATAAACTCTCACTGACAATGAAACTCAGATAGTCTATTAGGGCATCACAGAGACTCTATAATGACTCTCTTTGACACCACCTTGTCACAATGAAAATTCTTTGTTAGCTCAATGTAACTTCACCTAAAATGCCAGTACATTTGAGGCACTATTTCTCAACATTCTCCCATTTGATGAATAATGTATTGGCTACTTCAAATCCAAGCTCGAAGTCACTATAGCACCCAAGACACCTGCAATCAACATTCAAAAATGTTTACCACCTCTAGCAACAGTTCCAACTATCCTCCAAATGATAGGAACAAGCCATGGTACATATTCACCAATCTAAAAGATACCAGTCATTAAGCCCAACAGATGACAAGGGCTTCAACAAACTGCCACCACTCCACTATGCTCACAAGCTATACAAAAGAATGATAGCATCAACTTCAAAGATTCAACCTAAACACAACCATGAAGACATTCTCCAGAAAGCAAGATAGAACACTAACTAGAACAAAAATAAAAAAACTGACTGCTCCCATCCAACTGATCAAACCCATGTGACTAAAAATAGTACATGCAACAAGTGCTAATCCATCATGCAAACATCCAAATTTAGACACATTCATTTGTCCAAATTTATCCCTTTTTCATCTAAACACCCCCTTATCCGCATTGATTAAGTAATATCACTATTATTTAATTAATACCCTTGATTTTTCTAAATCCATAAGGTATCTAGTTAAATAATTAAATACCTTACCTCTTTAATTACCCTTTCATCAAATTAAATAAATAAATATGACATTTATTTAATTCCTCACATGTCACATCCTCCATCATTTTTATCTAATCCTAATCCATCTTCTAATCTCATCATTAGAGATGTGCACATGCCTAATCCTTTATTAAGATGTGTCACATCCTCCAACTTTTGCAAGTTGACCCCTAATCTCTTTTAGCCACCTAACCCTCCTCTAATCCTTCATTAACTAGCCTAATCAACTTCCCAAGGAATTTTTAATTCCTTTTATCCTTCCAAGGAATATTAAAATATTTTTTTCTCTTCCCCATGTGATCTTTGACTTGTCACATAAAATCACATGTGAACTCTTCCCCATGTGATATTTGACTTGTCACATCAAGTCACGTGTGAACTCTTCCCCATGGAATCTTTGACTTGTCACATCAAGTCACATGTGATAATTGCTTACCTTTTTAGGCACCTTGTCTTATCCAAGTACTTTCTACCTCTCCATTTGGAACCTTGTCTTATCCACAAGATCCTCCAATCATGTGAATTTTAAATTCACTTTTTATTCCTCCAAGGAATCTTCTCATCTCCCAATGTACTTTCAAGGTACTTGTCCTTCCTCCACTTCATATGTCCTTCTTCCATCTCACTTACACATCACCATTTCTAAGCCATCTCACATTCCACATGTCAAGATGTGAGGGCTTGTGAGTTCTCAACTCACCACAGCCCTTCATCTTGGACTTGGTGGCTCAATCTCAACCATTGAATTCTCTAGAGAATTCAACTTTCTCTATAAATACCCTCTCTCTTCTCTCATTTAGGGGGTTGATCATTGTGCTAACCAAACTCTTGCAAAATTCTCATTTGAGCCATACTCAGCCAAAAACTTGCATTCCTTGCATTCATCATAGCATTCTCTTCCTTTTCTCATCCATTTGCATCCACTTTAGCATTCTTTCCATCAAAGGGAGAACACAAAATCAGACATCAAGGGCCAACCAAAGGATTGATTCAAGACAAGGTAAATCTGTTGTTTGTCATCTTATTTTGTTTTGAATCCAACTAGGCTAATCTTGAGGTGTTAGGTGTTTTTATTGTTTCTTGCATATGTGTTGTTGCTGCTCATTTTTGGAACAGTATTTTTACTTGGTCACATTTCTGACACACCCAGTGGAACCCACATATGAGTCCTATTCTTTTATGTTTTCTTTTTTTTCACTGTTTGCAGGTGCAGGTTGTAGAGGGGAAGACCCAACCTAGCAGAGAGGTGGACCTGCCTATCTAGGGGTGTACCTACCCACCCACGGGCAAAATTGACCCCCTCCATAGGTGTACCTACCCATCCAGGGGTGAACCCACCCTCCAAAGCCATACCCGCCCAAATCCAGTGGTGAACCTGCCCTCTAGAGCTATACCCACCCAAATCTATGGGTGAACCTGACCTCCAGAGCCATACCCTCCCAAATCCTAGGGAAAACCACCCTCTAGAGCCATACCCACCCAAATCTAGGGGTGAACCTTCCCTCTAGAGCCATACCCACCCAAATCTAGGGGCGAACTTGCCCTCTAGAGCCATACTCGCCCAAATCCAGTGGAAAACCTGCCCTCCAGAGCCATACTCGCCCAAATCTAGGGGAAAATCTACCCTCCAAAGCTATACCCATCCAAATCCAGGGGTGAACCCACCCTCTAGAGCCATACCCACCCAAATCTAGGGGTGAACCTACCCTCTAGAGCCATACTTGCCCAAAACAACTTTTTTCTAGAAGGTGAAAATTGAAGTTTAAGCACTTTTTTTCACTATTTTGAGTATTTATGACCCCCTAACATGTGTTGTTTGTGTCTGTGCAAGTGTTTGATCAGTGTTTGGTGGAAAATGAAAAAAGAAATCACTAACAAGTTTCTTGCTAGTTATCCATTGTGAAACTTTATTGAGTTGCTTGTTTATCATTTTTCAATAATTTAGGAACATATATTAATTAGGGGAAGTCAATTAACCTTGTGTGTCGTGTTTTCGATAAGATGTTGACATATCCAATCCCATTGCACCATTTGGTGATCTTGGGTGATGAAAAATCGTAGCTTACCCAGTCCTTTTTGTGTCACCTATTTTTCTTTTTATTAGTGGGACCTACTTGGGGATTTCATAACCCCAAGGGACGATTCCAACCACACATACTAGGGGATGTATAAAGGAGGGAGAGAAAAATTTATACCTCAATCCAGTCACGTCATTATGAGTGAAGTGTCAGGATGAAATGAAGATTTGGTTTGAGCCTTTAGTATCTCGCTAAGGTTCTCGACTCACGCTTGTGATGGGTTGGTGTCCACGGTTTGGACCTCACATACTGGGTGTATATCGAGGGCTCCTTAGCAACCATTTTCATCCTAGAATAGAAGACTTTGTTGGCCATATCCATTCTGCTAGACTTAGGATCATGTTTCTTGGATAATTGTACTTGTGTAAAACCAATAATTTCCTATTTAGTCAAGTTAACCTTATCCTCTAAATGTTTCTTGTTGTGTTTTGGGTCCTTCACCTTAGTCTTTTGTTTGAAAACCAAGTTCAAAATTTTCCACAGGTGTACCTGACCTCTCGAGGTGAATCTAACCTTTACAGGGGTGAACCTGCCGAACCAGGGGTGAACCTGGCCAACCAAGGGTGAACCTGGCCAGCCAGGGGTGAACCTAACCAGCCAAGGGTGTACCTAACTAGCCAGGGGTGAACCTAACTAGCCATGGGTGAACCTAACTAGCTAGGGGAAAACCTGACCAGCCAGAGGCATATCTGCCCCTCAAATAGCTAATTTTACCCTACATTCGGTCATTTTTGACACCCTTCTCTGCATCTCAAGAATTCTTCACCTTGTCATGAGTACTATTTCATCCATTCCATGAGTTAGTCTCCCAATCTAAGCATCCATTCATCCCTTCCGATCAATCGTTTACTTGTTTCAAGCTTTCATTCATCTATTCTGAACATTCATTCTCCTCATTCTGAGTAGTCATTCATCCTTTTTGATCATTCGTTTACTCGTTTCAAGTAAATTTTTATCCATTTCAAACCTCCAAGTCTATCATTTTGAACTCTCATTCATCCCTCTCGATCATTCGTTTACTCGTTATGAGTAACCATTTGCTCATTCTAAACCTTCATCTTCTCGTCTTGAGAATATTTCATGTGTTGTGAGTAGTTGGTTACTCATTTTGAGTAGTCGTTCATCCCTCTCGATCATCTGTTTACTCATTCTAAGTATTATTTCATATTTTCCAAACCCCATTCTCTCATTCCAAGTAGTCATTCGTCTATTTCTATCATCCATTTCTCCAACCAGATCATCACCTTCCCCATTTGAATCCCCTAAATTTTGTTTTAGGTTATTATCTGAATTGACCTAAGGGTTATAATTTGATCGTCATCATCCCAATCTACTTAGGATTGTCATCCGTCCTAAGTTAATCATCATCATCAGCCCAATCAATCCACTTTCAATATCAAGGTGGATTCGGTGCTACAATCATCTATCTATCATTTAATCTGATCAATCAACATCCTAGGTCACTTAGGGTAATCTCTGAATGAGGTTTAAAATCCCTTTCATCATCCTATCCAATCCATCATTCGATCTTATCAATCATCGATCAATATTATCCAATCCAATCCAATCCAATCCAATCCAATCGCATCCTTATCTAATCACCTTTGACCTAACCAATCTACTTCCATCTCGAAGAAGATTCAGTGTCATGATCAACCTTTAATAATCAAATCCGATCCTCAAAATCAATCCCATCACATCATCTAATCATCCTAATATGATCTTTAATCCAATCCTAATTTGAGCTTGACCTAAATCTTGACTTGAGCTTTAGTTTGTTTCCATCTAAAATCTTTGATCCATCCTCTTTATCCTTTTATCATCATGAATCCTTATTCTCCATCAATAGTAGTCAAGGGAAACCCTAATTACGTCGATGATGATAACGAGAGTCTTGTTGATCTAGAAGTATACGACATATATCCCCTTGATGCTATCATCGCTAGTAAGATTTCTCCATCCACTTCCCGCAATCTAATCACCCCTTCAAGCTATCCCGTTATGTCTTCATACATTCCTAATCACACTCCTTATGCTACCTTTGACAAGGGATATCCAGTATCTTCCCCATCTACATATTCATCATGTACTTCATCTACATCCTCTTATCCTACATCCCAATACTCTTATCATAATCCCTCACCCATGTTACACTATCCTACTCCATACCAATCAACCTATCCTAATCCTACACCCACACCTTTTTATCTTAATCCTACACCTCCATCAACTTACCCTAATCGAACATCTACATCTCTCTATCCTAATCCTACATCCATGTCTTCTCATCCCAATCCACCATCCTGATACCCTTACTACAATCCACCACATGTATACTCTTGTCCTAATAAACAATCCATGTCCTCCTATCCTAATTCACCATTCCCATATCCTTACCTTAACCCTCCATCCAATCCTAATCCTCCATCTAATCCTAGTCCTATATCCAATCCCATTCCTCCATCTAACCCTAATCCACCAATCCATAGCCCTAATCCTCTACCAACCCATAATCCTTCATCCACTCCTACCTCACCATCTCAACCTAGATTATTCAAGTTTCTCACTCCAAAATTTCTTCAAGGAATTATAACAAAGAAGACATCCCCCACTCCACACATTGAAGTCGTGGAACCATGCCATCCCAACCCATCATCTATAGTAATTTGTGATGAGACCCTTCTCCATCCAGCACCTATCCTTGATATTATCATCCCTAGCACCACTCAAACCGTTGACACCATTGAATCCATCGAACCTCCATCTCCTATGTCAGAAGCCCTTGAACTCATTGACGATAACCAAATCCAACCCACTCTCCCTACTCCTAGATCCATCCAATCGATCGAAGACACCAAAATCCAATCCACTTCTTCCACTCCCAGTATCATTGAAATCCATTCCCATGAACTTCATGAATCCTCCATCCTTCCATCTTCCCCACTTGAATAGTCCCTCCAAGACTTCATTATCATGCCAAGAGCCTGATCCCAAGCATGCCAGCATATCCCCTTTTCCACATCAAGATCACAGTCCTCCATCCACTCCATCTCATGACTCCCTTGATATTGAAGATTCCACTGCTCCATCTCATGAGCCCTCATCTCCATCTCCATCACATGATCCATTATCTCCTACCATCACAAATCCAGATCCTATCATATCACCTAATTCCCCTCTTGATAACACCCATCAAGATGCTGTTATCCCAGCATCTCCAATGCTTGATCCTCCATTGTCGCCTACACCTACTATCCCCTCACCACTTATATATCCCCTTGGTACCCTCACATTCTTCCACGGTAGTCTCCTTTCAAAAGAAAAAAAAAGCGTATACGCCACCCATCATCCTCCACCTAATAATGTACTCACATCATGTTTCCAAAATAACACAAATCCTGTCATGGATCAAATGCTCAAGAACATGAACTATCAAGGCAAAGGTTTAGGTCTTCATGAGTAAGGTATTTTAGAACCCATCTAGGTCAAAGAACAAATCTGTATGCAAGGTCTTGGACCTATTTTCCAAGATTCACAATCTAAAAATGTTGGTACAACCTCTACTCATCCTCAATGAGTCTCCTCCAAAAGCATAAGAGGCTCTTCCCATCACTCCGACAAATCATTTACTACCATCCCTCCTCATCCATCATATCATCTCAAAACAACCATCCATACTCCTCTCTCATCTGATCCATCCATTTTGGGTCCTTATGTCCCTCCACCCACTAAATCCATTTTGGGCCCTTATATCCAAAAATCACCTCCCCCATCTAGTCTTATTCATCCTTTCATCCATCCAACACCTATCCATGTCACCCATCAAAAACATCCCACTCTCCTATTCCCTAATCAGGATCATCAAAGGCACATAACCTGCACATCCTCCATCTACACGTAATCCTCATAATCCTACCTCCATTGCTCCACATCATCCCTCTCCTCACACCCATTCCATTGCTATTAAAATCACTTTGGATGCCAAAGTAAAAGTGCCTAAATCTAAAGATCCACATGAATCTAAAGCTCCTCATGTCCCCTCTAAAAGACATGGTGATAAAAAGAATAATCAAATCCAAAATCCAAATCAAACTTTTATGTTGCAAAGGCCCCGAAAAACAAAAATCAAAACCATGTGGATCCCAAAGAAAAAGGATGCAACACCATCAAATGAAAAATCTGTAACAACATCCAAATTTTCTAATCCTAAAGCTAATCATATCCCCCTTTCATATCGTAAATATGTTTTGGGTCCTTAGGGCCCAAAATTCACCACCCCATCTCCTCTCCTATCCCCACATCATCCATCTATTCCTCCTATCATTTCACATCCACCACCATATGTGCCAATGTTGGTCCTGAACTCACCACCCCATCACCCACCCACCCAATCATCCTATCCATACCCTTTCCAGCATCCCCTCCATTATCCCACATATCTTCCCCATAAAATCCCTCTAATTCATCCTCTTGAATAATCCATTTATCCTAATAAGGTTGTACCAACATCCATTAGTCGCTTCACACATGGGATCTTAATACCTCATATGGGCCTTGATGCTTGAGTCCTTCATCCATATCATTATTGTGTATCTTCTACATCCCCTTATCCAAATCCCTATCCTTATCCATCTCCTTCTGGATGCTATCCTAAAAAGTAAAAAATAAATAAAAAAAATCAACAAAAATAAAATAGTAAAGAGAAATACTTCGTCTAATGGTGAAAACTTGGCAAACAAGCACCTTGGATAAGTACCATGATGAAAACTTGGAAAACATGAATCATGCATAAATCCCCCATCCAATTTCCTTCCGCACTTGGGGGAAATTGCATCCCCTTCACCCATCTCCTCCATCCCACCTATCTTACACATCTTGTCCGTTATATCCCATTTATCTCCCATTGCTCCATCCTTCTTATGATCTTGATCAAAATAGGGGAACCTATCTATGCATTTTTTGGATACCTCTTGGTATACATTTTCTTCATCCATGCTCTATCATATTCCTTAGTCACCCATCCCATCCTCCTCTAGTTATCTCCTTTATCTTCCCATCCACTCATCTTGCATCCCTCATGCCTCATTATGCATGCCATATTTAGAGTGGGGGCATCTATCTTCCCTTTTGATATAGTCCTTGGAGATATAATTCATCCCTCAATCCACTAATAATTTTTCACCTCCCCATCCTTATGTTCCAACCCCTCCACACAATCCTTTCAACCTCCCTATTCTTATCCCCCTATCCATCCATCATAGCATCCCTTCCGTCTCCCCATCCTTATCTTCCTATTTATTTATCTCTCTCGTCACCCCATCTCATAATCCCTTGTCATTGGTATCTAGCTATAGGATACTCCCCATGCAATTTAATGTCATCTCTCTTATCGCCATCACTTCTGCTTCTTTTGCACATCTTTTCAATCTCCTATCCTCTCTCTTCATTCATATCTCCATCGTATCATCCTCCCAATTGATGATTTAGATAACTATCCCATCACTGAGCTTTGTGATCACCATCATCCTATCCAATACAATAGTTCTATCCTATCTCATTGTATCAATCCCATCTTTCTATCCACTTATCATGGTTATCGTATCATCCTTTATCCATCATTTGTCTTTGGCCTTTTATCGAACTAAGTTTCCCCTACACTTTCACATAGGAAAGGTTGATCATTTGATTCGCCTCTGGGGCTCTGTCTGTCCACTCCTTTTTTCTATCCTATCTTTATCATCTATCATCACTCTTCTTTATCCTCTTGCTCCTTTATCATCTATCATCTGCCTTTTCTTTTTTCTATCTAGTCTTTAACATCCTTCATCGTCCTCTTTCCAATTTTATCCATGGTCTATCACTAGCCTTTTATCAAACTATGAGGGCTCTGCACTTTCACGTAGGCAAGGATAATATTTGATCGACCTCTGAGCCCCTAGGTCTTTAGGGTGTGTCAGTCTCGTGTCTTGTCTCCCTTGTGCCATGCCATCAAGCTATGCCCTTATCTAGGTGATTCTTAAAAAATGAGATCCACTAGTATTAGAAGATCCAATTGGTTATGAGTATCCCGCGTCATATCGATCTTTTAATTTAGTATCCATCATTGGTCTCAATAGGATGTATCCTTCCTAATAGACCTCATCAACCCCATCCATCCTCTTGATCCAATGGCAAAGGAAGTTTGAAATTGATTGTGATCTTTTGATGCTTTTGGCTTTTTTTAATCACTTGAGCTCCCTATCATCACTTGTTAGGGCCACCATGATCCATCATATTATGGTGTTTTTTGACTGGTCAACATAGGGACATATCTTGGTATTTTTTCTATTTGTGTCTTCTTGGTTGTCCCACATTGTACCCACCAAGATCTCTATGATCTTTTATGGTGCTGGGGAATCCTATGTGCTTGTGGTTATCCCAATACCTGGCTCGACCAAGGTCATCATGACTTTGGGGTGTTCGGATAGCCTTCTTGTTTTTTTTGTTTGTTTCATGCATTAGACACTAATCTACCTTGGTCATTTATACCTTGGTGTATCGTGTCTTCTGATATAGCAAAAATTAGTGCTCTGAAGATGGAAAATTGCATTAGGATTGCATCTCATTTTCCATTCCATCATCTTGCATGTATCCCCCATTCTCTCATCTATCAAACATCCCCCCCATCCATTCATCCTTCATCTATCTGATTCCCCTATCCATCCAATCTCTTATCATCATCTCTTCAATCTTCTTAGAATAATATCGATTAGTTATTCTAAGAATCTTGTCCCCCATCACTTTGCATCATCATCCTCATGTCCCCTTTCACCGTCATCCACTTCCAGAGCACACCCATGTTCTCTTGAACCTACATGTCCTCTCGAGGGGGCATCCTCAATCCATAATCTTCATCTTCACCCCCATCACCTTTCTTCCTAGTCACTCCTTTGAATGAATGGGGCATCTCTCCCAATCTAACCATCTTCTAGTTTCTATGTTTTAATACCCTCCATCATTTTTATCTAATCCTAATCCATCTTCTAATCTCATCATTAGCTATGTGCACATGCCTAATCCTTTATTAGGATGTGTCACATTCTCCAAATTTTGAAAGTTGACCCCTAATCTCTTTTAGCCACCTAACCCTCCTCTAATCCTTCATTAACTAGCCTAATCAACTTCCCAAGGAATTTTTAATTCCTTTTATCCTTCCAAAGAATATTAAAATATTTTTTCTCTTCCCCATGTGATCTTTGACTTGTCACATCAAGTCACATGTGGACTTTTCCCCATGTGATCTTTGACTTGTCACATCAAGTCACATGTGAACTCTTCCCCATGGAATCTTTGAATTTTCACATCAAGTCACATGTGAACTCTTCCTAATGGAATCTTTGACTTGTCACATCAAGTCGCATGTGATAAGTGCTTACTTTTTTAGGCATCTTGTCTTATCCAAGGTAATTTCTACCTCTCCCGTTGGAACCTTGTCTTATCCACAAGATTCCTCAATCATGCTAATTTTAAATTCACTTTTTATTCCTCCAAGGAATCTTTTCATCTCCTAATGTACTTTCAAGGTACTTTTCCTTCCTCCACATCATACGTCCTTCTTCCACCTCACTTACACATCACCATTTCTAAGCCATCTCACATTCCACATGTCAAGATGTGAGGGCTTGTGAGTTCTCAACTCACCATAGCCCTTCATCTTGGCCTTGGTGGCTCAATCTCAACCATTGAATTCTCTAGAGAATTCAACTTTCTCTATATAAATACCCCCTCTTTTCTCTCATTTAGGGGGTTGATCATTGTGCTAACCAAACTATTGCAAAATTTTCATTTGAGCCATACTCAGCCAAAAATTTGCATTCCTTGCATTCATCATAGCATTCTCATCCATTTCTCATCCATTTGCATCCACTTTAGCATTCTTTTCATCAAATGGAGCACACAAAATCAACCATCAAGGGCCAACTAAAGGATTGATTCAAGACAAGGTAAATCTGTTGTTTGTTATCTTATTTTGCTTTGAATCCAACTAGACTAATCTTGAGGTGTTAGGTGTTTTTATTGTTTCTTGCATATTTTTTGTTGCTATTCATTTTTGGAACAAATTTTTCACTTGTTCACACATCCAATCACACATACCTTGAAGGTATCCACATAAACAAACTCATGCCACTTACATAGCCAACCCATCAACTGCAAAAGCAAGCTCCATGTTCCAACTAGTCAAAGATGACCAAACACAACTAGGAACTCACAATGCATGGGTAATGCCAAATATGAAAGATCAAGGGAATAATGAGTCTACCAACAACATCTTATAAGAGGTGTAAACCACATCATGTAGTACCAAGGAATCATCCACAATGATATGCACAATTTGTAAACTAACAACCTTTTAGAACAACTCTCCCAAAGTTCTCAACACCCAAAAAAGGAAAGAGATAAAGAGCCTCCATGTCATCACCTAGTAAAATGAGTGAAAAAACCATGACCACAAGCTAGTGATCACTACAGCTCTGACGAAACCTCAAACCAATGTAATGTGAAACCAAACATCTAGGAAGAGAACCAAGACCAAAGAGAGAAAAACTACACATCATGTACCTGTAGAAAATCCTCCTACATACACCTCTAAAATCCAATTGTGTCAAGTATGATCTCCTTCTAGAGCATCCCAAAATGAAATCCATAACAAAACTCAACCGTTCAATCACCAAGATCAAACATAGCATATGCATATATATATATATCATGTAATCATCATGGATGTAAGCCTCTCAAGGAAGATCAAACTAATCTATTTCTTATTTGAAGAAATAATCCCAATACCATCCCCTATGATAATCATTAATGAAACTACAAACCCAAGGAGATAAGCATGCTATCCATCTCTCACAATGAATCCTCCATAACCATCTATTATCAGCTCAAGATCCATATCCATGAAAGAAAGCATAAAACACCTGAGAGAAATAATGGGTATTACCTCTCAAGTGATAAGTTGTCAAGTAGACCAAGAGTGGGAAAGAGAATGCTCCTCCAAGATATGCAAGCCATCATGACTTCTCCAAGAGCAATATCCTCATAGGTCTTTGTTGAACTCACATCCAACCAAGGTGAAGGCTTCTCAAACTTTCTGTTGAAATCTTCATCAAGAGTAACCATCAACAACACTTCTCTCATAAGATAACTACAACCTCACCTTATTCTCCATGTATCCATAAGCATCTACAAACAATCATCTTATTCTAAACTCCAAACACTAATACATTTGACTGCAAAATCCGATGAAACTGTCTGACAAAATATGTAAAATTTGATGTTCGTCGGGTGCTTGTAAAATTTGATGTGTAATTTTCAATTTTTTGAAAGTTTATCTGCGACGTTTGTCAAAATTTGGCTATCATTTTCGTCAAATTTTTGACAAACATGAAAAATAGGAAAAAATAAAATTGTGGCCTACATAAAGAAAAGTGAGTTCGCACCTGATTTATTGCGACAGTGTTTTTCTCTACTTGAGATTGTGGAGAACTAAGGATGATTTTCTTGGGAAAAATCAGAAAAAATTCAAGAACATATTGCCAGGTTGAGGGTAGTCATTTAATTTTTGTAGAATTCATTTGTAAAGTCAGATTTGTAGTTCCAGGTTTGAAAATTGTATTTTAAAGCAACATCTCATTAGATTTCATTTTTGGAGGTTTAGGGTTTTGAGAATTTCATGTCCATATTTTGTTGTGTGGAATCACCATAAGATCACGACCAAGGAATATATTCTTGTGATTGTAATTATGTGATCCATAACTCTATTGGTCATGTAGCATAGTTGTGCTATAACAAATATAGGATGCATTCATGTGTGACCCAAGTTTAATGTGGCTATGTTGTGATAGAAATGGAAGCACTCATATAATGTAGTTAATTTAGGTTGTGTAATGTAGGTGTCAATCATCATTGGGTGCATTCAAGTTGTCTCAGGTTCAATAGGTTATGATGTAATTATAGCATGATCGAAGAGTGATTACCTCTTGCTGCAATAAAGAGCTTATAACTCTGGTTGATATGCAGAGTGGTTGTGTTATATCAATTATGTAGTGCATTCAAGAACAACCCATGTTTAATGAGCTATTCTAGAGAGTGATCAAGATTTTCTAAACCTTATGAATGTTACTTAACATATATTTTCATAATCTCAAATTCCTTCAAAGGATTTTGAAGTATCAATGTATCCAGCTACTAGGGTTTTGCATGTGACATCTTTAATATCTTCATGACCGTGGCTTTTAAATAGATCTCAGTCATTGCTTTAATCCTTTTCATGGTAACCCTTGAGTTCCATAATCTATCTTCAATCTCTTCAAAGAACGTTGTCTTAAGCTAGACTGCATAGTATGCATATAAAGCAAGTCCTTCATACCTGCCATTTTTCCAAACCACCACTCACTACCTTGCTTAAAATGTTGCCTCCATAAGCATAATAGCATGTTTTAAAATCATGGTTGCCAGTGATTGACCATTAAGGTCACCACTTTCATCAAGATACAATGAGATTTTTGTCTTCAAACTCAAGGCATTATGCAAGATAACATTGTGAATTGTTTGTTGTGTATGATTCGATTTTCTTGCACATTTACTACTTTTCTCACTTCCTTTAAGACTGGTATTGCACCCTTAGCTACAATCTCAAACAGCTCACTCACTATCACTTGAAGATTCCTTTCATGAGCATCCTTCTATAAAATCAAACTATGCCCTATAGACTGCCTACTTACTACAGGGGACTCATTGTTTCATGGTATTGTAGTTCTTAAGATCCTTCAACCTTATTGACACTACTTCACAATCCACAAGGTATTATTCACTATTCTCCCATCTTTGATGAGTCTTAAAACACTGCTCAAACATGCAATCCACTACCTCCATTATACATTAATGGCTAAGAAGAAACATTGAACCTATGATTACCACTATTACTTCATTTGGACAGTCATTCCTTGATTGCATTTTCCTTGTCTAACACTACCAAAAGCATTTGAAAAACCCTTAACGTCAGCAAGGGGGTAAGGAAACTCACTATTAAAATCTCCATTTTACTATGCAAGGTTTGAGCTTTATTATCTTGTCACTACTCAGCCTCTTTTTGATTGTCACATCTCAAGTGACTATCATTCTCCTTACCATAGATTGCATTTACAAATTTCACTAAGCTACATAGTGTGCTTGTTATTGGATACAATCTTTAGATTGCAAGATTTTGTTATTACCTACAATGTCTCAATCTTTCTAGTATTGTAACCTCACTAATTTGTGGTGAAATTACATTTGAGCTCGAAGTTTGTTGCTCACTTGTCATATAAAAGGAAATTCAAGGATCATTTGTAGGGAGAGAACTGATGAAAGCTCTAGTTAGGTTTTAAGTTGAATAAATGGGTAGAAAGATATTTTTCCTCTGATGAGGAAGTGACATCCGTGGTGCCATTGGCTGTGAAAACCCCAAGCGGATGGAATATAATAGATAACTTGTTTTGAGTTTTGGATGAATATATGCAAATTATCTTTAATTGTATGTAGATATGACTTATAAGCATGAATAAACGTATAATTCTAATATATTTTCTCTCCTTATGTGGATTTGCGTGAATTTTGAATGAAATGTTAATTATGTTGTCATTCTTCTTTTGAGAATTTGTTCAATTGTGTGTCTATGTTTTTGCTTTGATTCAAGAAAATCAATTAAATGCTTAAATGGCGTCATAAGTTTACAATTATTTACAAAGGATTTCATTAGTAATATATCAGAGAATTGAGCCCCATAATGCAAGATATTATATGAGTAGTCCATTCTATTAAATTCTTGGGTCATTTCTGCTAACGGTAAATGGGTAAATAAATATTTAACTCACGAAGAATAAAAGAATAATATGTAAATGGGTCTCTCACTCACTCCCTCTATCTCTCTCCCCTTAACCCTAAACCCTGAACCCTTAACTCTAAACCCTTAATATTAAGTGTGTATTAAAACATTATAAAAGTATAAATTTTTGGAGTTCTATTAGGAATTGAATGATAAATGACAATGAATGGGAAAATCTAAGTCACTTTAATATTTTCAACTAAAAGGTTAGAGTTCAATTAGGATTAGTGTTCACTTAGGGTTCGGTTTAGGGTTCAATGAATGTTCAATTTGGGCTAGGATTGAGGATGAGGTTGTGGTTTAATTAAGGTTATGAATTCAATAAGAGTTCAAATAGGGTCAAGGTTAAGGTTAGGGTTGGGGTTAAGGTTAAATTAGGATAAGAATTAGTGTTAGGGTTAGGATTAGAGTTCAACTATAGTTCAAAGTTAGGGTTATGGTACAATTAGGACTAGTGTTCAATAAATGTTCAATTAGGGTTAGTAATTTAAAATTAAGGTTAGTTTTAAAGTTCAATTAGGGTTTTGGTTAGGGTTGGGATTATGAATCAATTAAGTAGGTTTGGGTTAGGGTTTGATTAGAGTTAAGTTTAGGGTTTAGTTAGAGTTAGGGTTAGGGTTAGGGGTAGAATTCAATTATGCTTAGTGGTCAATTACAATTAGATTTAGTGTTCAATCAGGGGGTTAGAGTCCAAATAGGGTTAGGGTTTAACTAGGGTTAGGATTAGAATAGAATAAAGTTTTGTGTTTAATTATGATATCTAGAATTTAGTATAATTTTAGAAAATGAAATGATTTGGACACTGAAAGAAAAAATAGAAAAGTTGATTTTATATAGATCTTATTTCTTAATTTATTCTAAAATTCTAATTAATAATTGTTTAATTAATATAAAATGAATATTTAATTTAAAATTTAATTGTATTAGATAATTGAGTAAAACTAAATAATAGATAATAAATATTTTATGGATTTTAAAAATTAGAATTTAGTTTAATTTTATTTGTAATGTCAAATATTAAAATTTTAGATTGAAATACTTAATTGATTTTAAAATATTTATAATTAATGTTCAATTTATAAACTAATATTAAGACATTAATAAATATAACTTGTAGCATAATGTATTAAAGATGCATCAAAGTATTTATCATTCCTTCGGCTTCACCGGATGAGACACGTGGTGCCCGCCCGTGATATCACAATCAATAAAGAACTTGCAACTTCACGTGATGGGGGGCAACCATGGATCTCAACCATCGACAATCCTGTTCATTCAACACAGTCGCCAGCCTTGTTATTAACCATCGAGCACCTTTCTACCAGGATTATACCATCTCTGTTGATTTAAAACACATGCATTTTATAGCTGCTTTAGTAACCCATGACATAATGTATTAAAGACCCATCAAAGTATTTATCATTCCTTTGGCTTCATCAAATGAGATACATGGCACTCACCCGTGATATTGTGATCAACTAGTGGGGTCATCGCGGGATGGCAAGGAATGGCTGAGATCACATGACGATTGATCTACAATGTGAACTTGTCCCTCTGCAAAATAAAAACATTTATTAGGGGAGAGAGCGCAGTAGTTGTGTGGGGTGCAAAATAAAAAAAATTATTAGGGGAGAGGGCGCACTCAATTATGATGATAATACACAGTCTGACCACATATTTATACTATATATTGTAAATAAACAGTCCAAATGTAAATAAAGAAAGATATTTATGAAATCCAAGAAAATAAGTTAAAATGTATTTAATAAAAAATTATATATCAATTTGTTTTTCTTTTTTAGATGAATTAAGAGTATGATTTAAAATATTTTAATTCAAATAACATAAATGATAAATTGAAGTGGGAAAACTTGAATATTATTTTAAAATTTTGAGGTTTCATATTTATATGTGTGAGATTGATCTAATATTTCAGAAAATGAATGTTAAAATATCATGAAAAAAATAGGCATAGAATGAATGTAGTTCAAGTAAAATTATATTTTCATATATTCATAAAATAAGATCTAATAAACAAAAAATATATGCAATTCAAAATAAAGGAAAAATAATTCAACCCAAATTTAGATAAGAGAGATAATTAGATTATATGATAACTTTAAGGCTAGGGTTAGGGTTTGATTAGGATTAGTGTTCACTTAGGGTTATGATTATAGTTATGAATCTACAATTAGGGTTCAATTAGGGTTATGATTAGAGTTATGAATCTAAAATCAGGGTTCAATTAATGTTCACTTAGGGTTTCTTTCTTGGGAGAAGTTTATTGAATGGTACGTGTATTTTATAAAATTAATATGCCAAGAATTAATTTTAGATAATACTACACATGATTTTTCATATGGTATTAAATTATAGATTAAAATTGATAATAGATTTCCTTCCTTCTTTTGCATTGTAAGCTACCATAATATATGGCCTTAAAATCCTATTCATATTTTGAGTTTTTCTAAACTATACAACATGAAATCCAACAAAAAAAATTGTTATGCATTTTTTCCAAGCACAAATACTTAGAATTCTTAATGTGTTAGATTAATTCTTTATTGCAATAAATAAATACACCCTAATATATATATTATGGATTTGAGGGAAAATATTAAAATATTTATATATATAGAAAAATTTAAATGCAACGGATTCAAGTACATACCTTTTCTTTTGTTAATGTTGATGAAGATACTATTATGCCTTGCATAACCACCCCATTTTGATTTGGAACAAAATGGGTCCCCCTTTCTCTTTCTGGTTTCTTTTGCTTTTGGTTACTTGCTTTCCTCTTTGGGGTGCTTCTATTTTATGCGTAGATTTGTCTTTTGTTCAGTGTGATTTAAATCTTGGTTTTGTCTCAACTTGAATTGGTTTCCTTCTTGCTAAGTATTCAATGAAATTAATCACAAGCAGTAATGGATTTTTATGATAATATATTTTATGTCCTTCTGATGACTAATGGGGACTCTGTATTGTAGGACTAAATCCTACACATGATAATATTTACAAAGGGAGCTCAGTTACAATTCATCCCCCAATCCAGTTGGTAAAAAAAATCAGCTAAGGCAAAGGTCGGCAAGAACTCAGAGATGTCAGAGCAAGTGAAATTCATGTGCATTCCACTATCAAGAAGACATCAACCGGAGTCCCGGCTATTAGGAGCTTCTTGTCAGCATGGAATTCTCTTTCAGAGAAGGGTCTTGGCAAGATCCTATTGTCCCACCGACCGGCGACAGGGAGAACACATTTCGGCGTGAGGATTTGACTTCAGGGAGAAGTATTGGCGACTTCTCTATGTCTGACCGACTAGTGTAAACAAGCCTCCGCCTCGGCATGAGTTGTTTCCTTTAGTGTATGCTCTTGTCGAGCTCCTTAAGTCTTGCCGACCACCGATAAAGGTATGCCTTTAAGTGAAGGACTTTCCTTCGGAAGAAGGTCTCATCGAATACATTTGGTCTCGCCGACAAATCCAAAAGGGGGTCTATCGGTATGAGGTCCTGTAGTCTTGCCGACCCAGAGTGTCCTGCTGACATGTTGCTTCATCGGGGAGAGAACAAGATTGTCATAGTGAAAAAAGAGATGATTATGGGGATCCCTCACTGAAGCATAATGTATCTATAGGACGTCTCCCCGATAGGGGAATGTTACGGTGACACAAGTGGAGAGAAGGAAAGCATATCGGTATGACCACAAGAGGGGTCTTGGCGACAACAGAATTTGGAAAAATGAAGCTTCGATCGATGAGTGGCTTACCGACCAAATGAAGTCCCACCGATGGAGGAGGGTCCCACCTAGGAATCTGGGCCCAACGATAATTTTTCCTTCAGTAGGAGGTCTGGGTGAAATGAAAAGGTCTTACTGAAGGGTCTGTCTTCGATATCACATAAAGGGCTTGGGGAAAGGTCTCCCTGATGAGGGATTGTCTTGCAGACATGAAATGAAGGTATCGGCAGAAGGAGATTCCATTGCCAAAAGGTCTCAACGAGATCTTTCTGTCTCACCGATAGGATATGCCTTTGGGGAGACTAGATGCATTCAGCGTGGTGTTTGAGCGACTTAGAGATGTCTTGCCAAAACAAAGTAAGCTCAGCAAGAATAAAGAGAATTCGATGAAAGGTCCTGGTGACCCAGGTATCTCTCAGCAACATGGAGTGAATTCAGCATAGGCCCTCACTAAAAAGAGGAGTTAGCTGAGATGTTTGGGTGAGGCGAAGTGGTCTTGGCAAAGGACGGTGACGTTGGCATAAGGTCTCCCCGACCATAGAAAGTCTTGCCGACTTAAGGAAGCCGATCAGGAGGTAGCTCGGGGAGAGTCAAAAAAGGGCTCATGGAGATGCCTTGGTGAAGAGACTTGGTCTCACCGAAACAAAAGGGGCCGAGCCTGAGGAGAACGGAAGGAAATTGGGAAGACTCCAAATGAATGAAAGGGATTCGCTATGAGGTCACATCGACAAGCGAAGGTCTCCTCGACCCTATTTCTCCCTTCAGTATAATGAAGTGAGGTCAGGATAAGGTTTTCCCAAAACAAAGAAGTCTCCCCGACATGGAGAGATGAGCTCGCCAAAGGACATATGGTCTCATCATGACATCCCACCGATTTGAATGAGTCTTCGAAGTGGAAGAAGCCCGAGCTTGGGAAGAAATGGGTTAGTCACCATGAAGTCTCACCGACCCGGTAGGGTCTTACCAATGCATAATGGGCTTTCCAAATAAAGAAGGACATTGGTATGACTCCCACAGCTCTCTGAAACATCTTACCGATTGACCCATGCTATGCCGATGACTACTGAAAAATGAAATTGCATCAAGGAGACACTGGTGGTGTCTCACCGACATGTGATACTATTCAAACCATCTTTGACCAGCTAAGAATCTCGCGTGGTTTATTTCTAACCAATCAGAAGAGGTTAAGGGGATTGACTGGCGACGGTTGACCAATTCACCATCCCTATGTAAGAAGACCGACATAATGCAGATGGGATGGATTCATTCTGAGATCAGGGAGGTGATGGATCAGCTCAAGTGAAATGTTCAAATCTGCAAGGAGGCCTAATGGTGCTTCCAGAAGACGCTCAACTCATAGAGAAGTCCAGAACAAGAGGGAAGCCGAAGGAAAGAAGAAACTGTGACTCATAGGGACAGTTGTAGTAACTACTGGCAAGGAGGTAGGTCACTATTAATGTAGATATTCTGAGTATTCAAGGTGACCCAAAATAGAATTCAAAGGTGGACATGAAGAAAAAAAAGTTAATGCTATAGCCACAAAAGATCTATAGATGATTCCTAGAACAAGCTGTCATTAGCATGGACAGTAGTGCTTCACAATGAATGTAGTATTGACTCTCCTCAAAAGATCTAAGAGATGACTCTCCTGAGGCAGATATTTTTGTAAAAAACCCTAAACAAGGGACGACACCTTTTTTGGGTACATTTTGTATATAAGGCATTCTGGCCTCTCTGAAAAGGTTAGAACTTTTGGAGAGCTTCTTAGACAGTTAAGGTTAGAAGATATAGGATTAGAAGTTAAGAGCAACAATAGAGTAGGAATTTTCTAAAGCAGAAGGAGATAGAGTTGCATCTTGATTCTTAGTAATGAGAGCTTCTTTTTTCTTCTCAGTTAGGATTTAGATTCAACAATAGACTATAATGTATTTTCCAAGTTCTCTTAGTGTAAATGGAAACAATCTGGAGCCATAGATTCTCTGTACACTGGTGATTGTGCCAGCTTTTTAAATATTGCTTATCTGTTTCATTAACAGTAGAAACAATTAGACCTTAATCTACTTCAGATTGTGTTTCAGAATGATGTTTGTTTGCAATTAATCATTTGATTTGTGAAATCTTCAAGGAATGAAACATTCTTTTGTGTTTTATTTAAACTAGTAACTAGCAACCTGTTATTGAAATTAACACTGTGAATGAATGAGACTATGTGTTAATCACAAGTTAGTTTTGTTCTTCATTTTTAGTTTATAGTTCCTTGAAGGATAAATTTTTTGGTTAAGTTGGATGAATAAACATTCTTTTTTGTTTCAAAAACTTTGATCTATCTTTTGTCATTTCTTTAAAAACCCCAGTTAAATTAGGTTTTTTTATTTCATGCTCGATCTTAGAACAATCCAGAAGCTCAACACCAGTAGGCCCCTTGAATATTACTGTTACATTGACCAATTGAGCAATATTAGCACAGTTGAGAACCAACTACAAAGACCTTGGGAGCTAAGATATCCATGTGATCGTCTTTCTCTTTCAGGAGAAACAGAGTAGCAATATTTTGTTTGCATGTTTTTGTGCCATTTGGACCATCAACAGAGACTAGCGCTAGAAGGAGGGCCTAGTAGGGAAAACTTGATAAAACTGGGTTTTTCTCCCCAGAAAGGCCTCACAGAGTTCTTCGATCAACTGAAAATCCATCACCTTTCATAGAACTCAAGACCCCAACAAGACACAAAAGTCACAAGACTGGGGCAACTATCATACCACCCTTATCAGCTCCACTCACTCCGCCAGGCTTTTCACCAATACCCTAGTGGGTACCTATCAATCCACCATCACGTCCGTCTCAATTGTCATCACAACTAGTTCAACCCATACAACAGCTCGCTCAACCACCCCCACCAATGGCGTTCTTCCAGAATAATCCCTCTCCATTGGGGACTATCCTTGGAGGTTTTCATGATATGCCCAAGAAACTTGAGAAATTCTTCCCTAAGTATATTCCCTCTCCATTGGGGACTATCCTTGGAGGTTTTCATGATATGCCCAAGAACCTTGAGAAATTCTTCCCTAAGTATATTCATGGTGATCCAAGGAGTGCTAAAGAGCACATACAAGCTTTCAAGGATTCTTTTACTAGAGCTCAGATAGCTCACCTTGATGTGGTCTGTAGGTTGTTCCCTTACTCCTTGGAGGATATGGCTTACAATTGGTACCTTAATCTTCCTCAAGGTTCCAGTCTGACCTGGACACATTTGGAAAATGCTTTCATTAACTAGTTCAGGGTTTATGTGGACCTAAATCTTCTATATCACCAATTTTCTACCATCAGAAAGGAACTAGGTGAATCCTTGCCATTATTCAATACGAGATTCCAATGAATGTATAGGAGATTGCAAGATCCCTATCTAGTCACTAAGAATAGTGCCATCCAAGCTTACTTTAGAGTTATAGACCCCTTGCTTGGCTTGTTCTTGCAAAGGACTTATCAACTAGTTGATATTGATTCTCTATCCAAAATCTATCATCTAGCTATCAAGATGCAACAACAAATTAGTTCTCAACAAGGAGGCCTAGGAGGAGGTTTCCCTTCTATAGGATATTAGATGCATAGCCCAACTCGTCTATTTAATACCGTCCCAGGAATGTCTCCCTCCCACTATGGGCCTATATCTGAATTGCAAACTCAACCACCTATCCCATTCTTTGCTACTAGAACTCCTAATCCCTTCCAACAATCAAAGATTCCTCAAAATTCTCAGGGTCATCATAACCAAATTGGAACACCAAATCATGGTGGTCAGCCACCTACTGCTAAGAATGTGGAGAGTGAGAAGATAGTCCAACTTACAAATGAGGTAGAAACCTTGAAGAAAACATTGTCCCAAGTCACCAATGACATGGCTCAGCTTCGATTGAACCCCTCCCAAAATAATCAGGGTAGCTATCAAAATCATAACAATTACAACCAAAGGGGTTATCAAGGCCAGAACTCCTCTAATCAAGGGTATCAAAACCAAAATAGAGGGTATAACCAAAGGCCAAATAACAACAGACAATAGAATACAAGGCCCAATAATGGGGGAGTCTCTCACAACTATCAAGTAAATGGGGAGAGAGCACATATTGTAAATGTGGCTGACCTCAACTTTATGACCAATTGGTGCAGCTTGCATGAGACTGCAACCCATTCTGAGGTAAACTGCCCTAAAGTGGAGAAGATGGTCAAGATGGAATAGGAAGATGCCAAAACATTCCAAGGGAACCCTCATAAAGGAGGCGGCTCGGTAGATACAAAAATGACTTATGACCTCTTTGAGGAGGAATCTTCATTCTTGAGGCAAGAGGAGAATGAACCAGAGGAAGATTCATATGATGCTCAGGCCTTTTAGATGAAAGGGGGACACTTCCTAAGGAATCAGAATAAGGGTCCATTCACTACATCAGCACCTCCTAATCACATGGTGCCTCCAAATCAAAGTGTTGATAATAACCCTCCTTCGCCAAAAGGCTCACCTGATTTCCATAGCAAGGGTACTGCTAGTTGTAATACAAAATTTGATATTGTTTCTGAGATGCAGAAACATAAAACTTCTTTGTCATTCTTTGACATCTTAAAGTGGTGCCCTGCTCAAAGGGAGATAGTGCTAAAAGCTTTAGAACAAGCTGATAAGTCAAAAGGGAAAAATAAGGTAGCACTTGTTGGGGATGTGAATGTAGCCTTGTACAGGAACAAGGTAGGTACTCCACCTTTTCTTTTAAGTTTAAGAATTTGTGGCAAGAACCTACATAATTGTTTGTTGGATTAAGGAGCTTCAGGCAATGTTATGCCATTCTCCATATGTAAGAAGTTGGGATTGAACCCCATTCAGACAAACAAGAAGGTCATTCAACTTGACAAAATGGAGGTTAATGTAGTGGGGGAATTAAGAAACATACATGTGCAAGTGGGATTAGACCCTAGGATCCTAACCAACATAGATATTCAAGTAGTAGATATTCTTGAGACCTATGGT
Source organism: Sequoia sempervirens (assembly GCA_007258455.2). Lineage (NCBI taxonomy): Eukaryota > Viridiplantae > Streptophyta > Pinopsida > Cupressales > Cupressaceae > Sequoia > Sequoia sempervirens. The sequence continues at coordinate 42,598 of VDFB02130571.1, forward strand.
ATGCTGCTAAGCAGGGATTTGATGAAAAGTCTAGGGGAATACCTTTCCCTTGACTTTTCGCATATGTGGCTACCATGGAGAGGAGTTCCTACATAGATCAGAATTGAAAGTGAACCTCGCCTCAAGCATATCATCACTAAGTATGATTTCCCCAATGAGGTAGCTTACTTTGAGACTTAGATGGGGGTTTATAAAAAAGAAGAAATTATAACCTTCTCGGTTCTCATTTCTAAAGACATGTCAATACAAAAACTCCCTGACCCTATGATTGATGAAAATCAACAGGCCTTGATTAGAAAGTTACAACAAGATCAGCTGGTCTTGGGAGAAGACATAGATCTGCAAAGTCTCCTGCTCCCTAATTGGTACAGGGTACACTACCAAAGTCATTTTGAATTGACTTGTCCACCTTGCATTGACATTTTAAATCATGTTTTCCAAGCTGAGGAAGCTAGCACAAGTCGCCCTGAGACCATGGAAAACCACTTCTCATTTGAAGCTAAGGAAGCAACCATGTTAACTAGGGATAGAATACTTTCAAAGGAGATTCCTTCTCTAATCGAACTTGATGTAGTGACATTTCCAAACCAACATGCTTATGTGGAACAACTCTGAGATTTTCTCGATACCCCGGCACTCACAAATATGCCAAAACCTAATGGACCCATCAAAGACACAAGTGGCTATTAGAAGGATAGCCACAAGTCAGATGATATAGCTAAGCAGGAATTGGTGAGTGCATCTAAAGAACTTACAAAGCATCCTTTCCCTATACCTGATGCAAAAGATCAAGCAGCCCCAATTGTGACTCATCCAACTCAAGCACCCATAACAACTTCAAAAGAATCAACTCCAACCCATGATAACCTCTGGACCCTCACGTTTGATGGATCCAAATCTAAGACAGGAAGTGGTGTTGGAATTGTACTAACCAGACCTAAAGGGAAAACCTTCTTTGCTTCTTATAGGTTGCAATTTGGGTGTACTAACAACGTTGCAGAGTATGAAGCTCTAGCATGGGGACTGATGTTTGCACATAAGGAGAAGGTCATAGCCTTGATGGTCAAGGGAGATTCAAAAATTGTTATCAAGTAGGTGCATAGCCAGTACACTTGTCACAATAAAAGGTTGGCAACATATAGAAATAGGGTATGGAATCTAATCAAAGACTTTGATGCCTTTGGGATTAGCTTAATCCCTAGAAAAGAAAATAAGATAGCTAATTCATTGGCTGTTGCTACAAGCACCCTTGAGCCTATGCAAGGCTCCAAGCTCAAGAAATTCTCCGTGGAATTAATTTCCACCCCTGCAGTTCCAAATAATATCAAGAACTTTCAAGTCTTTGATGATGACCGACACATTCTTGCTTTCTTAGCAAGCTTAGATGATTTTGAGGGGCAAGTCATTGATGAGTCCAACAGAGATCAAGGGGATTGGAACCCTGAAGAATGTGATACTGAGGGGGTCCTCCATTTAAAAGGAAATAACATCCCTAAGGGAATGGTGGCCCTCGAAATAATTTTTGATTCAAATCTAAGGGTTCAAGAGAAGATATCAGTTGAAGATAAAGGGGGTGAATACGAAATAGTTAACTTAGTTGATTCTGGTCCTAAAAGGAATGTCTATATAGGGAAAGCCTGCCCTGACACAATCAGAAAAGACATATTGGTGGCACTTAAGAAAGATATTTCTACAATTGCTTGGGGATATGAAGACTTAAAGACATTTGATGCATCTGTTATGACTCACACTATCCCCCTGAAGCCCGAAGCTAAACCCTTCTGACAAAAGTAGTGCCCTATTAATGCCTTGATTAAACCTTTGATCTATAAAGAAGTCTAGAAATTACTCTCTACAAGGATAATCTTCCCTATGCGCCATTCAACCAAGGTGGCTAACTTAGTCTCAGTTCGTAAGAAGAACAGGGAGATCAGGTCGTGTGTCGATTTCAGAAATTTGAATAGAGCCTCAGAAAAGGATAACTATCCACTTTCTTCTCTAGATGAAGTCTTGTAGACTGTCAATGGATCTCAAATGATATCATTCCTAGATGGTTACTCTAGATATAATTAGGTAATGGTTGACTCTAGAGACAAAATGAAGACAACCTTCACTACAAAGTGGGGAACATTCGCATATAGGAGGATTCCATTCGGTCTGATAAATGCTGGAGCAACTTTCCAACACACCATGGACATAGTGTTCAAGGACCTGATCGGTAAGTGCATCATTGTCTACATGGACAACCTGACAATGTTCTCCAAGGACCGATTGAATCATGCTACAGACTTAGCTAGAGTTCTTGAGAGACGCATCCAGTATGGAGTCTCATTGAATCCAAAAAAATGTGTGTTCAGGGTTTATGAAGGGAAGCTGTTGGGACACATAATTTTTGAAAGAGGAATATCAATCAACCTAGATCGATTCAAATCCATTCTAAAGATCACCTGGCCAGGAAGCAAGAAAGAAATGAGGTCTTTCTTTGGGAAAATCACTTTTTGAGAAAGTTCATAACGGGCTTTGCTGAAATCATGAAACCATTGAATGAGATGATGAAGAAAGACATCAAGATAGAATGGACTGAGGAAGCAAAGGCCGCATTCTTACAAGTCAAGTGATCCATTTCAAAAGTGCCTGTTCTCACTAGCCTAGACTACCTGAGACCATTTTACATCTATTCATTTGCCTCTGAACACTCATGCGCAACTATCCTGACAAATGGAGAGAAGAGGTAGAGGAGAGACTAATTGCTTTCATGAGCTCTCCATTCAAAAATGTGGAAATCAAATACCCACCTTTGGAGAAGCAAGATTTTGTGCTGGTTCAGGCTGTCAAGAAGTTCCAGCATTACATTCTTCGAAGCCAAATCATCACTGTAGTTCCTGATGCTATTGTGAAGTCTTTACTAATGCAAAGTGAGCTAGGAGAAAGGAGAGGCAAATGGATGGCCATCCTGCAAGAATTCGATCTGGAGATACACCCTATCAAACTAGTCAGGGGCACATGTTTATCCAAGTCCATGGTGAACACTGGCGACAACATCATCTTTCAACAATACACGACCCAGTCTTTCTCTAACAACCCTTGGTATGCTGATACCATTTGCTTTATTGTCAACAATCGATGTCCAAAAGGAATGAATGCCACTCAAAGGAGATCCCTAAGATTGAAGAGTTCTCATTACATGATAAAAGGAGGGTTGCTATATAGGAGGAATTTTGAAGGGATATACCTGAGATGCCTTGATCATCAAGAGGCTAAACATGTGATCTTTGAGTTTCATGGGAAACATGACACAGGTCATGGGTCTGTAGATTCTTTGGCACACCAGATCTTCCGATCTAGTTATTACTGGCCCTATGTATTCAAAGATACCCATCAGCATGTGAGGACATGTCACATTTGTCAGATTTCTGCACCAAGGGAGTGCCATTCAGCCATGCCTTTGTAGCCCGTCTACGAGGTAAGGCCATTTGCCCAGTGGGCACTATATTTTATTGGGGTAATTAACCCAAATTCTTTTGCAGGACACAAGTTTATCTTGACTGCTACTGATTATTGCACAAGATGGACAGAGGCTATACCCTACAAGAACAACACCACAGAGGTAGTGATCAAGTTCCTTACCAAGTGCATCACTATAAGGTTTGGGGTACCCTTCGCTCTGGTATGTGACAATGGCTCTTCCTTTTCTTCTAGTGAGTTTATTTCCTGGGCATATGATCACAAAATTCTTTTGAAATATTCTTCAAATTATTACCCATAAGGAAATGGAGTTGTAGAGTCAACCAATAAGAATCTCTTAGGGGTAATTAAGAAACTGTTAGAACACAACCCTAGGTACTGGCATATCCAGCTGAGATTTGCATTATGGATAGATAGGACTATTATTAATGCTGCTCTAAAGACTTCACCATTCAAGCAGGTATATGGCCAAGAGCCTGTCTTCCCTATCCATCTGTAGATACCTATCCTTGAATTCATACAACAATTCTACTCTAATGACAATAGGATAGAAGTCATATTAGTTGCTTTGTTGAAATTAGAAGAACAAAGAGATGCCACCTTGCAACAATTCTTTAGGCACTAGGTTGTTGTCAAATGTTGGTTTGACAAAAGAGGCAAAATCAGAGCTTTTAGGATATCTGACCTTGTATTGTTATGGGATAGAGCCAGTGAAAAGAAGGGGAGTCACCAGAAATTTGACAAACTCTGGCTAGGTCCTTACTAGATTGCTGAGATCCTGGGGGAAAATGCTTTTAGACTGAGTAGCTTAACTAGAGAACCTATTCCCTTGCCTGTCAATGGGCAGTTTCTTAAGCACTATTTTGAGTCATAAAGCATGCTAATTTTGCACTTGTTGTTCTTTATGTAAATAATTTTTTTATTCTGCTCTTTTTTGTAAATAGTTTGCTGACTGTTTGTTTGTCTTTCCTTTTTTTCTTTTTGTTTCCTTTGTTCTGTGGTTTATGTTTTGTTTTGTTCTTTGGGATTGATCTGTCCCTTCCATTTGAAACCGTGGGTTGTTATCTAAAGTATACTATGGTCACTAGGAGACAAATTGTTTAGATATTTTTAGGTTTGCTAGTCGGGTGATTTTTTCCTAAACTTTTTGCTTTATGCCCATTGCCAATAAGAGTTGTTGAAGGCCTTGAAGATAAGGTGCAAAGTAAGTAACCTTCGTTGGCTCCTTTGAATCTTTCACAAATCATTAAGACCATCTCCTCTTGTAAGGGTATATCTGTCCTAGGACTATGGTGTTGCAAGATTTGAGTAAAAAATCTGATTCCCAAGTGTTGTATTGAGGTCCATGGTAGTTTTCAACCCAGATCAGCTGTTAAACATCTAACATATTGGAAAAGAACTAAATGAAATATCTGAAACTCTATAAGAAAAAAAAAAAAGAAAGAGAAAAGAAAAATTACCTAAAGAGAAAATGATTCAATATGAATGGGTGATTCCAGTATCTCTACTGGGGCTATGGATGCCTGACTGGCAGTAGAGCAATGCTGTGAAGAAACTAGAGGTATCTCCGTCAGGGCTATAGACATCTGACTAGCAGCAGAGCAATGCCCAGGATATCATTGCACGACAACTAAAAGGAATCAACTCATGTAGCTCAAATCTTGCACATTGTTATCTGAAAGATGAGGAAAACTTTATGAAAGGATGATGCATTATCAAGCACACACTTGGATTCAAGGCTAGTTACTGTTGGCTTACATTTGAGATTCTAGCTCAACCTTGCTTGCTAAAACTGGACCAACTGGAGTTGTGATGTTCATGAACTAGGAGTTCTAATTAGCTGAAGCCTTCAACTTCTTGAAAATGGTTAAACCATTTTCCTAGCCAAGTCACCATTTTTTATGCCTTGCATAACCACCCCATTCTGATTTGGAAGAAAATGGGTCCCCCTTTCTTTTTCTGGTTTCTTTTGATTTTTGTTACTTGCTTTCCTCTTTGGGGTGCTTCTGTTTTCTGCCTGGATTTGTCTTTTGTTCAGTCTAATTTAAATCTTGGTTCTATCTCAACTTGAATTAGTTTCCTTCTTGCTAAGTATTCAATGAAATTAATCACAAGTAGTAATGGATTTTTATGATAATATTTTTTATGTCCTTATAATGACTAATGGAGACTCTGTGTTGTAGGATTAAATCCTACACATGATAATATTTACCAAGGGAGCTCAGTTTCAATTCATTCCCCAATCTAGTTTGTCATAAAAATTAGCTAAGGCAAAGGTCGGAAAGACCCCAGAGATGTCATAGTGAGTGAAATTCATGTGTAGTCTGCTATCGGGAAGACATCAATCGGAGTCCCGGCTACTAGGAACTTCCTCTTGGCATGGAATTCTCTTTCAGAGAAGTGTCTTGGTGAGATCCTATTGTCCCGCCGACTGGGAATAGGGAGAACACATTTCGGCATGAGGATTTGACTTCAGGGAGAAGTCTTGGCGACTTCTCTGTGTCTGACCGACTAGTGCAAACAAGCCTTTGCCTCAGCATGAGTCATTTTCTTTGGTGTATGCTCTTGTCGAGCTCCTTAAGTCTTTCCGACCACCGATAAAGGTATGCCTTTTGGCGAAGGACTTTCCTTTAGAAGGAGGTCTTAGCGAATACATTTGGTCTCGCCGACAAAGCCAAAAGGGGGTCTATCAGTATGAGGTCCTGCAGTCTTGCCGACCCAGAGTGTCCCACCAACATGTTGCTTCATCGGGGAGAGAATGGGATTGTCACAGTGACAAAAGAGATGATTATGCAGATCCCTCGGTGAAGCATAATGTATCAATTAGACGTCTCCCTAACAGGGGAATGTTACGGTGACATAAGTGGAGAGAAGGAAAGCATATCGATATGACCACAAGAGGGGTCTTGGCAACAACAAAATTCAAAAAAAGGAAGCTTCAATCGATGAGTGTCTCACCGACTGAATGAAGTCCCACCGACAGAGGAGGGTCCCACCTAGGAATCTGGGCCCAACGATAATTTTGACTTTGGTAGGAGATCTGGGTGAAATGAAAAGGTCTTACCGAAGGGTCAATCTTCGATATGACATAAAGGGCTTGGGGAAAGGTCTCCCCAATGAGGAATTGTCTCACCGACATGAAACAAAGGCATTGACAGAAGGAGATTCCATTGCCAAAAGGTCTCAACAAGATCTTTCTATCTCACCAATAGGATATGCCTTCAGGGAGACTGGATGCATTCGGCATGGTGTCTGAGTGACTCAAAGATGTCTTGCTGAAACAAAGTGAGCCTGACGAGAATAAAGAGAATTCGATGAAAGGTCCTCGCGACATGAAGTGAATTCGGCATAGGCCCTCACCGAAAAGAGAAGTTCGCTGAGATGTCTGGGCGAGGTGGAGTGGTCTTGGTGAAGGACGGCGGCATCGGCATAAGGTCTCCCCGACCACAGAAAGTATCACCGACTTAAGGAAGCTGATCAAGAGGTAGCTCGGGGAGAGTCAAAAAAGGCTCACAGAGATGTCCTTGTGAAGGGACTTGGTCTCACTGAAACAAAAGGGGCCAAGCCCGAGGAGAAAAAAAGGAAATTGGGAAGACTCCAAACGAATGAAAGGGCTTCGCTATGAGGTCACATAGACAAGCGAAGTTCTCCCCGACCCCATTTCTCCCTTTGGTATAATGAAGTGAGGTTGGGGTAAGGTTTTCCCAAAACAAAGAAGTCTCCTCAACATGGAGAGATGAGCTCGCCAAAGGACATATGGTCTCGCTATGACATCCCACCGATTTGAATGAATCTCTTCGAAGTGGAAGAAGCCCAAGGTCGGGAAGAAATGGATCAGTCGCCATGAAGTCTCACCGACTCGGTAGGGTCTTACCAATGCAGAATGGGCTCACCAAACAAAGGACATCGGTATGACTCCCACAGCTCACTGAAACGTCTCGCCGATTGACCCATGCTATGCCGATAACTACTAAAAAATGAAATCGCATCGGGGAGACACCAGTGGTGTCTCACTGACATGCGATACTATTCAGACCATCTTTGACCACCTAAGAATCTCCCGTGGCATATTTCTAACCAATCAAAAGAGGTTAAGGGGACTGACTGGAAACAGTTGACCAATTGACCATCCCTATGTAAGAAGACTGACATAATGCAGATGGGATGGATTCATTCTAAGATCAGGGAGGCGATGGATCAGCTTGGGTGAAATGTTGAAATCTGCAAGGAGGCCCGATGGTGCTTCCAGAAGACGCTTAACGCACAGAGAAGTCTAGAATAGGGGGAAGCCAAAGGAGAGAAGAAACTGTGACTCATAGGGACAACTATAGTGACTACTGGCAAGGAGGTAGATCAGTATTAATGGAGATATTCTGAGTATTCAAGGTGACCCAAAATAGAGTTTGAAGGTGGACAAAAAGATAAAAAAGTTAATGTTGCAGCCGTAAAAGATCCATAGATCATTCCTAGAACAATCCGTCATTAGCATGGACAATAGGGCTTCACAATGAATGCAGTATTGACTCTCCTCAAAAGATCTGAGAGCTGACTCTCCTGAGGCAGATATTTTTGTAAAAAAACCCTAAACAGGGGACGACACCTTTTTTTGGGTACATTCTGTATATAAGGCATTTTGGCCTCTTTGAAAAGGTTAGAACTTTTGGAGAACTTCTTAGACAGGTAAGGTTAGAAGATATAGGATTAGAAGTTAAGAGCAAAAATAGTGTAGGAATTTTCTGAAGCAGAAGGAGATAGAGTTGCATCTTGATTCTTAGTAATGAGAGCTTCTTTTGTCTTCTGAGTTAGGATTTAGATTCAACAATAGACTGTAATGTATTTTCCAAGTTCTCTTAGTGTAAATGGAAACAATCTGGAGCCACAGATTCTCTGTACACTAGTGATTGTGCCAACTTTGTAAATATTGCTTATCTGTTTCATTAACAATAGAAGCAATCAGACCTTAATCTACTTCAGATTGTGTTTTAGAATGATGTTTGTCTGCAATTAATCATTTGATTTGTGAAATCTTCAAGGAATGAAATGTTCTTTTGTGTTTTATTTAAACTGGTAACTAGCAATCTGTTATTGAAATCAACACTGTGAATGAATGAGACTGTGTGTTAATCACAAGTTAATTTTGTTCTTCAGTTTTAGTTATAGTTCCTTGAAGGATAACAAGTCTGGTTAAGTTGGATGAATAAGCATTCTTTTGAGTTTCAAAAACTCTTATCTATCTTTTGTCATTTCTTTAAAAACCCTAGTTAAATTAGGTTTTTTTATTTCATGCTTGATCTTAGAACAATCTAGAAGCTCAATACCAACAAACCCCTTGAATATTACTGTTACATTGACCAATTGAGCAACATTAGCATAGTTGAGAACCAACTACAAAGACCTTGGGAGCTAAGATATCCATGTGATCATCTTTCTCTTTCAGGAGAAATAGAGTAGCAATATTATGTTTGCTTGTTGTTGTGCCATTTGGACCATCAACAGATACGAATCTTGATGAAGTGCCAAATTTGATGACATGATATAAAAAACTGGAATATCTTTTCTCTATGTGGCACTTGAAATTTTGTACAAAACTATAACTAACTCTACATCAAATTTTTGACTTTGGACCTATTTTGCATCAATAAATATGAGCTTTGACACATGCCTCCTAATCTAGCATACAATATGTACTTAAATGCTCAAAATAGTTGGGAGTAGTGTTGAGATTGGTGTGGTTCTTTAGGAAGGTCCAATGCGCTTCACTGCCTGTATCTCTTAGGTATAGATAGAGGTAGAGATAGAATCCTGGTGAGAGGAAAAGAGATAAAATAGATAGAGATATATAGAGGGAATATGATCGGATCAATCGATCGATCAGACGTCCGGAACCGATCAGGCGATGTCAGATCCGGATCGGACGTCAGATCAAGGCAGATCAGAGGGTAGATGGGAAGGGATATATGTAGAGAGGCCGAAGGGGAGGCTAATTTTAGTTTAAATTCTATAAAATATTCAATAAATAATAATATAAATATTATAAGAATTATATAATTTGTATTTTAAATTACACACTATATTTTATTTTTTGAAAAATATGTAATTTTTTAACCATTTTCCTATATATTTAGTATTAATATTTTTACATCTTTTAACACTTCAATAAATAATAAAAATAAAATATAGTTAATAATTTAATTAACTAGCATACCTATATTAATTAATAATATATGTAAAACACGCTGAGTTATCTTTATCAAGATGCCTATTGACTTGAAAAAATGCTTACATTTTCATTAATATGAATTTGGAAAGCAATCAATTTGATTTCATTATTGTTTGTGTCATTGTTTATCTCAATTCCCATATATAAGGGTACACATTCAAATTTGAAATCATACCAACTTGTCTATAACAATAATCAACCAAGAACAATAAATTTAAAAGCAAAAATATTCATCAATCATTAGATTTAGTGTTGACAACATCAAAGAAGTATATCATGATAAAATGGCATTAACTAACTTAGATATATCCACTATTTTTTTTTTCAAATGTTTGAATACATTGTTAACATTATATACATTCAAGCATTTTAATGTTATGAAACCTATAGATTTGCAATTGAGTCTAATAAAACTTTTCTCTCAGATGAATTATCAAACTTTGTTGTTTTTATGACTATGCATTTAATCCTTTGTTCATCATTATTAGTTTCTTTTTTCACTTGAAGTTTAAATATGTATCTATTGAAAAGGGCCTTTTGTATAATGTGTGAAAACTTAACATCATCTTATTTTTCATGCTTCAAAATGTTCAATTCTTTTGTTGTTACACCCACAATTTCTTCTGCCACTTCTTCAAAAGTTGTAATCCAAGTGAACGAAGTATGGTCTTGCACTTTGCATTGAAGTATATATTTATAATCACATTCAGGGAAAGTTTTATCACATCTTCCACAATACCATTGACCATTTTCATTAGTGTTTACCTTCTTTTTGCAGTGCCTATCTCCAAATTTCAGGGGGCATGTTGTATAACAAAAAATTTCTATCTTAATGAAAGATAAGGTAGCTTTTATCACTATCCAATAAGGTTTACCAGAGTTGGCAAGGTCTCGATCCTGTATTTGTGAGATACTAGGTGTATACACCTAAAAATGCTCACATCACATAGTCTGGTAATTAATTAAATATTTTTAATATTTAATTAAATCTTTGAATTCAATTTGCACATAAATAAATTTAAATAATTTATTTATATTGTTCATTCTTTCATTTCGATTAAATAAATAAGTTTATTTAATCACTTTTTTTATCCATTTCTTAATTAATTAAATAAACATTATGATTTATTTATATTAATTATCATATAATCTTGGCTTGAATATTTTATTCAAATAAAGATTAAGTATTCTTCTATTCTGAAATTCCATTCACAATTAAATATTCCAAATATTTAATTAATTCCTCTAAAGTCTACTCATAATTAAATATTCTAAATATTTAATTAATTCTTCTAAAGTCTATTCACAATTAAATATTCTAAATATTTAATTAAATCTTCTATAGTCCTTAAATCAAAAATCAAACTCACATGAAATTAAATAAATTTATTTATTTAATTAATTTGGGGATTATCTTCAACAACCATGAAACAAACTTCCAAAACAGAAAAATTAATTTCTCTGTTCCTGTGCAAGCTTGTTCTCGTGGGTTGAAGACAAGGCTCCATTCTTCTCTCCAACCTCCCAACATCCTCCATCTTCCTCTCAACCTCTCCATCTCTCACCATTCAAATCTACTAGACAATCTCATAGCCATTGATCTTTGCCAGCCAGGCTCTTGCCTGCAAAAAGCTATAAAAAGGACTGTCGAGTCTTTGAAATCATAGAGAAGCTTTCATATAGGAAAACTATAGACAAATTGCAATAGCATAGCCTTCTAGTATTCACAGCATTCTAGTATCATAGCATAGCATAGAATCATTCCATATCGTGGCCTATTCACCTCATATCATAGCATCCACAATTCACAGCCCCTGTGCATATTCGTATCAGCATTTTCACTCCACCAGCATATAGGATAGAGAAGCACTTTCCTTTGCACACTCGTTCTGCAGGTTGCCATTCAGAGAAGCCTTGCTTACACAATCTGAGAGCAACAACTTCAAACAAATCCCTAGAGATAGAGGAAAATGGAATAGATTTGAAGAAGCTCTATTTGTTTCATTTGAATTCAATTTATTTAGCTTTCTTCAGTTTAATGTTTCATTTGTTTTTTTTTATTGTTTTACTTTGATACTAACATATTTACCACACACTAGGGTTAGGAACAAATAGGGTTTAGGTTAGGGTTGGGGTTCAATTAGGGCTAGAGTTTAATTAGGGTTAGGGTTAAGGTTAGGGATTGGGCTAAATCAAGGTTAAGGTTCAATTAGGATAAGTGTTCTCTTAGGGTTATTGTTAGGCTTAAGATTAGGGTTAATAGTAGGGTTGGGATTTAGATTGGGGTAGGATACCAAAAAGTTGTTAAAAAGATAAGATAACATAAAATTATAAATGAAATTAATCATATTAATTTCATAGTTAAAAAGATAATTCTATGGATCTTTAAATATACATATATAATAATCTTTAAATCTTTATTTAAAAAAAAATATATTATATTTTATAAACTTATACATTAATTTTTTTAATATTTAAGTTATACTAAATTCTAAGATGTTCAATATTGATTATTATTTTTAAATTATAATATTGATTAAAGATATATAATTATATTTATAAGATTTAAATTCAATAATGAACTTAGAAAATATTAAATCAATCAAAATTGTTTCTATTATCCAAAATACTATATAAGTAAATTATAAAATATTATAATATAATATTTAAATTTTCTATTTCAAATGTTAAATAATTCTAATGTTAAATTTTTATAATTAAAAACTTACCTTTTAATTATGTTAGTAAGTTTTTTAATTAAAATTAGTTTTTCAAGCATATTAACATACCTAGATATATTCACCAAAATCTATTATCTATTATTGATTATGTAATTTTGTATGAATAATATATTTAAAAATAAATAAAAATAAATTTTATATTATAAATATTTTATAAATAATTTATAAAATATTTTTTAAATATATTAAACAAAACATATATAAAAGTTTAACCATTGTATGTGGGCTCGAAAATAAAAAAAATGTGAGGGTTACAAATTAGGTTATTTTCTGCACGGAAGGCAGGTTGCTGGCAGGCCATGGATGGGCATACCATTTTGTATGTTGCGTAGCCTGCTCCTGACTTGACTAGTTGCCCTAATTTCTCCGCTTTTGCTCATTTTTAATGAATTTTCCCGCTTTTGCTCATTTTTTAATGAATTTCCCCCCCGACCTTGTCAAATATTTCATTTTAAATGATTTGCTTTGGAAGCAATGAAACATTTAAAATATATCGCACAAAAATTTCCTCGGGCCCCACCTTGTATAGTCCACATGGCACCCGCCCGTGATTTCGCAATCAACCAAAGCACCATCGCAGGATGGCGGGGAACGACTCATATCAAAGGATAGTTGATGAACAATCGTGCAAATTTGATCCCCCAGATGGGACACGTGTCACTCGCCCGTGATATTGCCATCCTACAATTCCCGATCACGGGATGGCGGGCAACCGTTGATCTTGAAGGAATTTTGATCGACGGTCAACTATTTCATTTTAAATGTTTTTCTTTGGAAGAAATGAAACATTTAAAATATATAGCACAAAAATTTCCTCTGGCCCCACCTTGTACAGTCCATGTGGCACCCACCCATGATTTCGCAATCAACCAAAGCACCATGGCGAGATGGCGGGGAACGAATCAGATCAAAGGATAGTTGATGAATAGTTGCGCAAATTTGATCCCCCAGATGAGACACATCTCGCCCACTCACGATATCGCCATCCTACAATTCTCGATCACGGGATGGCGGGCAACCATTAAACTTGAAGGAATTTTGATCAACGACAGCACAAATTTCATCCTTCTGAAAAATAAAACATTCATTAAAGGGAAAGGGGACATTACTAAGCGGATGGAAAATAGCGACATAAGTTTTTTTAAAACCATTTAGTACAGGGCCAACTAGGACTTAGGAAAATAAAACTCGTGGAGGAAATAAAATATTAAGACCAAAGGGACTAGGCCTAGACGAAACGATGAGGCATAAGATATTTTTAAAACCCTTCAAAAAAGGTAACGATGAAATAGATCCTGACCAAGGCATTAGATAAACACAAGGGTTTAAGATGAAGACAAAGCTAAAACCCCAGCCCTAAGAAATTTTCCAACACCATAAAAGACCAGTGACATAAGGCAGGGCATGAGTGAAACATTAGGAACAAAATTTGAAGTTCCATTAGTACAAGCATTGGATAATTTTATATTAATAGTTTTTCCTATCACAAATATAAAAGGTGAGCACAATAAATAACATGTATTTTCCCATTAAATGTGAAGGATTTTCAAAAAGTTATAGTGTTCAACTATTGGTCCATTTTTGTTCAATATAAGTTGTATTTTAAATCATTATGTGTTGTTTTATAACAACAAATAGATTTTTTGTGTTCAACTATTAGTTCATATGTGTTGAATATAAAAGGTAGAGATATCAAAGATTTATGGTTATCAATAAGTATTTGGTCCACTTAGGTTGTATATTAATTTTAATTTAAATAAAAATATCATATTCTACAAAAACAAATGATATTTTTTTGTTCAACTATTGGGGGTTCCATGATTAAGTTTTGGTCAAACTTTTTAAAATTCAAATTTTAGACACTTCTCAAAAGATCTTGATGTGCGAGTTTCATGATAGTCATTACCTCCAATCCTTAGTTATATAGATAAATAAAGAGACCAGTCTACATTTTAAAAAAAAATGAAGGTTCTACAATATTCCATTCAATTGCTACATGCTGAGAAAGTTAGCCTGCACGACTACTAGGCCCTCTCCCCTAAAAGAATAAGGGGACATCACTAGGTCGACGAAAAACAATCACATAAGTTTCTTTAATGAGGGAACACATGACCCACAAAAGTCTTAGGAAAAATAAAGTCAGGCGAATGAAATAGAATAATAAAACAATAGGGGGCCCAACCTAGACATACGAAGCAATGGGGCTTAAGTCATTTTAAATCCTTCCCAAAAAGTAATGGCCAAATAGATCCTATCCAAGGTGTAAGATGAACACTAGGTTTTTACATGAAGATGAAGGTAAAACACCAACCTTAGGGTTTTCCCAAACACCATAGATGACCGGAGACACAAGGCAGGATAAAATAGAACACAAAGAACAAAACTTTGAAGTTCCATCACTACTTATAACCCATAACCCTAAACCATTAACCCTTAATCCTTAA
>VDFB02130572.1:0-22732 GCA_007258455.2 Sequoia sempervirens
ATAATTTTTTAAAATACTTAATGCAACAAAAAAAAAAAAAAGAGAGTGCACGCGAGACATTGATATACTTTAGTGATAAAAACATAAATACTTTTGTATGCGCTAAACATTTCACCTCCTTACCCTTAACTATTTTTTAAAAACTTTAATAATTTTATAAACTAGATTTAAAGTACTACAATTCTTATTGATATATCTTCAAATTTTAAGTGCACACATTTCAATTTACTCATCCAAATTCAAATTTGACTTCTTTTTTAAATGATATTTTTTCCCCACTTTTATCCCCATTTCCATTCACGTACCCTTTCCATCTTCCACACAACACTGAATGAATAAATAAATTTATAGAATAAAATCAATCCTTGCTTAATTAGGTTAACCACAACTCCACATAGGGCATTGCAATCTTCAATGGAATAAACCAATCATGAAAGTAATCCCCATTAAACACTGAACTACTAGCATAGATTAACGAGATACTAAAAATAATAAAAAATGAGTACTCAATTGATAACATAAAATATTCTACCCTCAACAAAGTACTAATTAGCCGATAGGCTATAGGCTATATATAGTGTGAGGTTTCAGCTGAAACCTGTCTCACGCCCATAAACAGCTCCCTTCTGCCGGTATACAGCTCCCTTCTATGGGTATATTGCATCGGTTTTCAGTCTTCTGCAATCGATATATAATCTTTGCAATAAATGTGAGATATTTTAATCAGATTAGATCAATCTATTTCGATCAGATTGAAATATTTGTAATAGATGTGAGATATTTCGATTTGTCCACCTTTTCCACCATCCTACCGACTTGACCAAAGTATTTCTTAAATACATTGCGGATTCATGAATTAGTGATCTTTAGCACATCGACAATAGGCATGGCAGAAACAAGAGCGGCCGCATGCAGGGAGGTGCTGGTCCATCCCTGCCCGTCAGACATTTATGCAGAATTTTTTGTGCTTTTGCTACTGAAATTGAAAGGGTTTCATAAAAAATTCTTGCAAACGCTACCCATCATTTCTCATAGTAATTTGTGTAGGACAAATTTCTAGAATCTGCGGCCTCTGTAGCAGTCTATGCATTGCATAGGTGACATGTACGATCCTCTTCAAATTATGGATCAAGATGTAGTTAAAATTCCCTAATCCAATTTATAATTGTAAAATAAAGTTGCCCACATGAAAATGTTGTGCTTTTGTTGGTTATCAGAGTCGGGGCTACAGTCACGGATGAACATGGATATTTACAGATACTTACAAGCTATCTGCGTTTGAGGTACCAAATCTCGAGCTCTTAGAAATATTTTCAGCCAGCTCACACCCATGTTGAATGGGTAAGTGTTTATTACTCCCTTGCCCACACATTTCTATCACCTGTAAATGTTTTGTAGACTTCATAATTTTGGTATTTTTAACGTTTGATTACTAATGCAGCCTGACAATAAGGTTTCGAGAGATTTTAGAGTATGTTTACCAAAATGAAAATTACGGCCAAGCATCCTGAGCACATTTAGGCTTTAAAAGTACGACATCCTTTACCCTAAAAAAATTCGTCGTTCATCATTGTATGCCATTTTTTCGGTTGTTCTTCATCATTCTTTTGCTGCCTTCCTCGCCGCTACTGGTTTCCGCTCCTCCAAACTACTCTTCCTCACTGGTATTTGACCTTGCACTTCTCCAATTTGGTGATCTGCAGCCTGGCAATAAGGTTTTGAGAGGATTTTAGAGCATGTTTACTAAAATAAAAATTAGGGCCAAGCATTCTGATAATGAGCACATTTAGGCTTTAACATTACGATATCATTTACCCTAAAATTATGTGCAATCATGAGCACCCACCACCTGTCTACAAACATGCTACATGTTTCTAGCGTGTCTTTTGTGATGTTTAAATTGATGTGATTGTTATTTATACTTTTTAAATATTGTTTTTGTTTTGATGTTTAAGGTTTGCACTACTTTAGGTGATATTGTTGATTTAGGGGATTCACCTTACTTTTTGTATTTTAAAATGTGAATTTATTCCAAATGTGTTTAGATCATGAACCTAACTGCTCTTAATGACAACAAATTTGTTGTTTGAGAGTGATTTCTATGTACAGTTTAGAAAGCATGAAGTCAAAACTCTATTCAAACTCCCAATTATACATTGGTATCTTTGTTTCATTCCTCGAAGAATGTAGTTATGTGTAGTTTAAAATTGATGTCTAGATTGAAGGCTTACAAATCTGCCTCTTAGAGTGATTGTATGTTTATAGTTTAGAAGGCTTGAAGTCAAGCCTGTGTGAACTTGCATGGCTATTCATGGTATTCATGTTTTGTTTGGAGAAGAAGGTTGTTTATGGGTAGTGTAAATTTGATGCCTTCAATCCTTCCATAGGTTCTTTATGATATGGCACATTGTAAATAATTTGTGAAGAGGAAAGTCTCTTACAACCTTTTTGTCAATATTGCTATTCACAATGTAAATAATTGGTATATGAATTATGACACAATGAATCCAAAATAAGTTTGAACTCTTTAAATTTTCTTATTGGTTTTAAGTAATCCATCTTTCAATCCGTACATCCATATTGTGTCAAAATTTGGTTGCCTTGTTTGGGATTTTCTGCAGTATGGCATTTGAAGTTAAAAAAAATGATATCTTATTAGTAAATTCTTCATATTCACTAATTTTTGAACATCAACATTGTTAATTTTTTCCAAAGTTAATTGCTTTTTTTATTTTCAGATTTCCCCATACCCCTTCTTCCTTGCTTTGGTTTTTGGCCTCCGTGAGTCCTATTATATGTAATTTTGTATATCTGGCTCTCTAGAATTTTATGGATCATCTACAAAAATTGTTGGCTACTAGAGATATGCTAGCTAGAAACACTTTCTAAACTAATCTAACACTGTTGGACTTAATTTTCTTGTCAAGTGTGTATATTGCAATTTATTTGTACCAATATATATCTTCAACCGACCTATTACAAATTAGCAAGTGCCTTAGCCATTAACTAACTTCTTAATATCTCATGCTTGGTTAAATCTGTAAACTTATTTTTGATTGGATGAGAAAAACAGTGGACACTTCATGAGCGTAGTTACTAGGAGTACTTGTGATGGAATATGGGGACAAATAGTGGTACACCATTTTAAAAAGAAATGGGAAACTAGCAGTTGAAGATGGATAAATAAAAACTAATAATTAAAAAAAAAACTATAAATATTAAATATAGAATGGCCATGCTACTACAAAAACTAAAACAAAATACTAACATATAAAAATGTTTCAAAATTAACATTTTAAAATAAAAATAGATGGAAATAAATGATATTCATAGTGGTCATTTGATAACCTTTTTTAAATACTAACAATTACAAATTGAAATAGGTATATTGGATAACAAATACCAAATCTAAAAGCAAAAAAGATAAATTATATGTGGGAATCATATATCATGATTCATCCAATGGAACATCAATATATTAAGAGCTAAATTCTACAATAGCTATGTCATCAATCTTTGGATCCTTAGCTAGGATGCTCTCTAGATACTCATCACTTTCAAGTTGTTGCTCCTTTTTAGGCAATAGAACTAGGGGTAAATCACCAAGGCTATTTTCCTGAACCATCTAATCCTCCAAGCCCTTGGCTGGTCCATCAAATGGAATTTGGTCCTATTTTGTTGAAGGACACTACTTTACCTTGGGTCTATTCAAGAGAGGAAACAAAGCATGCTATGACATAGACCAAATTCTCTACCTTATTTAGCCTTACATCCATCAAGGCCTCAACCGGTTCATTAGATGGAATTTAGTCCTATTTTGTTGAAGGATACTCTTGTATTGGGTTTGTTCAAGAGAGGAGACAAAGCATGCTATGATCGAGATCAAATTGTCTACTATTTTCGATCTTGATGAATTCCTCTTCAATAAATGAATGTAATCATAAGCAGATCAGTTCTCCTCACAAAATGAAGATTTGACTACTTGTGAGATTAATTAAATTGCAAATGGTTGCAATTTAGGCGTTTCATCTCCATGATTCCACTACCACCCTATTGGGTCTTCTTTGCATGCATATCATACAAGGTTTTAAAGAAGAAAAAATATTTTTCCCACAAAAAAAAAAAAAAAATTCCACAGAAGCATTCTCTCCTTGGCAATATATCTCTCTCTTAGTGCACCTTGAAATCCCTTAATTACTTCTCTATTCTTGAAAACCCTATTGGGTCTTCTTTGCATGCATATCATACAAGGGTTTAAAGAAAAAATATTTTTCCCACTAAAAAAAAAATTCGACAGAAGCATTCTTTCCTTGGCCATATATATATCTCTTAGTGCACCTTGAAATCCCTTCATTACTTCTCTATTCTTATATGGAGGCCTCTTCTTGGTGAATTTTGTCTTGTATCACTTTGGATTTAAAGCATAGGCAACATTGTGATGAGGTGTGTTAAGTTTGTTCTGTCTTCTATGTATATTTTCTCTATCGAGGAATTAGATTAGGATCCCTCAAGTCTATTATTGTTTTGATTCTTTCACATAGAATAATTTTCTTCATAAATCTCTTCTAAACACATCTTGTTAGAATTTGCAATCTAATTTCTTGACAAATGGGTTTGGATGAAGTCAACAACAAACTTAACATTTCCCTAGAAATGATCATCTAGATCCATTCATCTCACCTCTATTGTATTATCTAATGTAAATTGCGTAAGAGCTCCCCAATCATTTTTGACTACCATGGAACAAAAAACCCTTTTGATTACATAAAGACAATCAAGATCTATGAAGTACAACGCAAATCATATGTTGGTAGATTTGTGAAGTTCCACTTTGGCAACTTTTTGATAGATGGCCTATGTGTGATGATGATTGCATATGAACATCTATATTTTCATGCCAATTTCAACGAGCTCTAAAATTCCTTGAAATTTACCAATGCCTTTAAGTGCATTATTCATTGGACAACACACCCAACATGGAGTCCAAAATGTATGTTTGCATTTTTTTTATAAAATGAATGTTGCTTTACAAATAGGGGTAACATGATAATGTGCATTGTATGTGATGCACCCAACTCCTCAATGACTTAACACATTTGGTTTTGAAGGAAATTTGAATTTTTCTCTTGCCCTTGTATTATTTTGATTTTTTCTATTTTAGCAAAATTAGAATCCAGTTCATAGGTTGTGCTTGCTGTGCAAATTTGTAAGATGATTTTTTTGTATTCAATTGCACAGTACTTTCCTTTTTCAATAAAATTTTAGGCAATGGAGTTCATAAATTCATCATTTAAAGTTATTGTCTCAAACTGTCATACTTTTCATGATCGTTCGTAGGTTGTGCTTGCTGTGCAAATTTTTATCATTTAAAGTTAGTGTCTCAAATTGCCATATTTTTTGTATTCAGTTGTGTGGTACTTTTCTTTTTCAATAAAATTTTATGCAATGGAGTTCAAAAATTCATCATTTAAAGTTAGTGTCTCAAACTGTTTTATTTACTATTTTGATTTTTTCTTTTTAAGCAAAATTAGAATCCAATTCGTAGGTTGTGCTTGCTGTGCAAATTTGTAAGATGAGTTTTTTGTATTCAGTTGCATGATACTTTCCTTTTTCAATAAAATTTTATGCAATGGAGTTCATAAATTCATCATTTAAATTTAGTGTCTCAAACTTTCATATTTTTCTCTACTAGTAAGTAGTTTGTGAAACCTTTACCAAAGTTTTTTTGGATAACTTGGTTACAAAATTGTACTCGTTTTAAAGCAGAATTCCCAATAATTGACAAGGTTAGCATATCACTCCTATTTTGTTTTTTCATAGTTATTTTTTTTGTTATTGATGTGAATTCATTCTTCATATAAGAAACAATCTTTTATTAACTAGCTTATCTGGTATGCTTATTGGATTTTTAGTATTTATATTGCAATTTTGTGATGTACGTTGAGGTCAACGGTGATAATGTAGCTCATATTTATAAACTCTTGAAATCAAGCAAAGGTGGCCATTTGGGTGACAATATTAAGTGGAATTTCACTAAGTTTATGGTGGACAAAGATGGAAATGTGGTTGATTGATATACTCCAACAACTTCTCCACTAAATATTGAAATACTTGACGATCCCTCTTTTGTAGTTTCATACCTTCTAAAACTTTATTATGATGATAAATTGTTTATTCTTTTGTTGCATGTCAATCACAATAACACCAAGAACCTATTTCTGAACAACAAATATTTTGATTTGGTAATAAGATACATGCTTTAAGACAGACACTAATATTTGTGTTTTATGTTTGTAGAAAGATATCAAGAAGATCCTTAAAACTTTATGATTCTTAAAACTTTATGATTCTTAAAAAGCAAAAACATAACAGTATTTCTACAGTGCCCACATAGTGCTAAGGGAATAAGATCAAGAAATCCATTTACATGTGATTCTAGTTATAGAACAGGTTGTAGCTAATAATGTTGTTAGGAATTTCAGAGTTGTAATTGCTTAAAATTCACTTGTATTAGCGCTATGAATCTCATTTGTTTCACATGATTTGGACTATACCATAAATAAGGGTTGTATTTCCAATCCCATCATATATTTTTGTAGCAAAAGAGCAATTTAATCTCTCAAAGGATCTCATACAATTTTGTTTAGTTAGTTTTCTCAACTAAAAAGGGTGTTTATCATGCTTTTAACATTAATTATTTGCAAGCTACCCATGGTCAACATATTGTGTATCTTTTACAATTCACACTACTTTACCACATTTATCACTCTTTTACCTTCAGTCGGGTTGATCAAACAAGAGAGTTGTCTCGCAATGGTCAAAACAATTCTTTGATGATAATGGCTGCCAAAGTTGGGTTCTTTTATCCCTTGAAAATTTATATTTTCAAATGATGAATTTGTTTGATATAAATGGTTGGCAAAGATGTGCTCTTTTATCTTTTGATAAATTGTACTATTTATTTCTCATCCCAACATCTCCAAATATAATGATTTCAAAGAAACTCCATAGACATGAATTTGAATCTCTTGACGGTACCTCTAAGGCGCAACTTATCTATTCAACCACCAAAATTAATCCAAAAGTGTCATTTGACACAAATCTATTGTTGACAAATAGGAAAAGCAACTATCCTGAAGTGATCAGAATCATTGAAGAAGTTCCATGCCACAAGATTGTTGGCTATGGAAGATTCACTGTAAAAATACAAGTAGAGTGCAAATTAGATAATGGATTCCACACAGGATGAATGGATTTCAAATTAGAAACATCTGAGAGAACTTTAATTTTTCTTGAACGTATTTATAAAAATTGCAGAGAAGCAAAAATAGAGTTCAAGGCTTATATTGCAAAAATACTGTTACAAATGAATTAAATCACCAAAATAACAAAAGAGTAAAAATGAAAGAGTCAAATACCTAACTTATGAAACTTGAATAAAAAAGACACTTCAATCTCAAGAAAAGAACAAACTACAAAGTCAATAAAGTCACAAACAACTACCCTAATGAATGATTCAAGAGAGATTTGATATCGTCAATAGCCTAAATGCATCAAAATGTGTAATAAAATCAAAGTATAATCTTAATTAACATCAATGGGATAAGTGAGAATAGGGAATTCTCCACATCTCCGTCAAACAAGACAAGAAGGAAATAATGTTGACAATTAGAATTTAAATTTGGGGATGTTATTAAAATCTTTATCAATTTCCTCAACACACCATTGACACACAGTAGCAAAAGTGTTACAAACATTTTGTATATATTGCAAACAAAATTGTATATATTTTAAATTGCACTTCCTTTCCATGTTTACTTCTATATATTTTTATATCGCTGTAACTCTTGCACCCCCTCTGGTGCAAGTGCTAGTGATATAAAACATGTATAGATTGATCAGTTATTCATAGATTTACAGGTATGAAATAATGCAAAACCACAAGATATTGAAAACCATGAGAGAACACAACTCAAAAGAGAGTAATGACATATCTTTAAAGTTTATGAATGTAATAGTTTTGACTCATGTCAATCAAAGTATAAATCAAAACATTTTTATAATGTCATCTTTTCATTGTTGTCATATTTTTAACGAATTAATTTAGTTGCTTCTGAATTTGACTGTGTGCTTGATTTTTATCAACATTTCAGATCATATTCAGTGATCCATCATCAGGATAGAGAGCTGAACAGAATGACAAATGATAAGATGCAGACCCCAAATGTCAATAAAAAAACGAGCACACAATCAAATCCAAAAGCAACTAAATTAATTTGCATATAGATTGTGGAAATCTAATTGCATTGATCTTTTCAATGCATAAATAAAAATATTAGGTGATTAATAGTTTAGCAGACTGGGAATTGTGAGTATGACACCTCTAACCATAAATGCTTCACACTATAGATGTGTGTCGTTTTCCTTGCATATCATGTAGTGCAATGCATTTGCATGGAAACTCCTCTACCACCATTGATATTTTCAATTTGCATCGTTTCAATTTTGTATGGCATGCTTTGATCAAATATCAGAATATTCTTGAGACAAACTCATGAATGCATTGTTAAATGTTGCTGGAAATGTTCAAAGGGTGGGTATCAATTTTTTTGTTTTTTATTTGCAGGTCTCCAGAGCATGAACACTATTAAGAAAAAGAAGATGGAGTGTTTCGACTTTCTTAGCTCTATGAATGCATTAGCGATAACAGTCTGGCATCTTAAGCAATTTCCTCACATAAAGATAAATGCAGATCCAAATCAATGAGTATACAGTTTTACAGTGAGAGGGATCATCCTATGTTGTTTGTCAATTACATAGGTGCGGGATTCATTTATAAACACCTCTTTTGGTAAATGCAATTTCTTTTATGTAAGGATTTCATCAATTTCAGTGTGGCTATGAAGCATTGTAAAGTGTTTAGCAGTGTATACAACTCTCATCATGAAGCATTGTGAATGACAAAACTCATGCTGTGAAGTATTTAGAATTTTAACTATCATTAGTAGGTATAATTTTTTCACAGTTCATGAAAATAGTTTTGAGAGCTTCTGGATTCAAATGTATGTTTATTTACATCGACGTTTCAACGTTTAGATTTAACTATCATTTCCAACCATTGTGAAACACCTGACTTAAAAAACTAGATTTATAATAGTTTGTCAAGATTTGCTCACTCTCAACAATCATGAAATATCACTAAACATTCTGTTCATCATTCAAAACCTATAAAAATATCCTGTTCCAAGCTTCCCAATTTGACATAGGCAGGCAGGATGCGTTGTGGAATTTGGCTTTACACCTCCTATTTGCATTGCTTGAAAGTTTGTTAATCCTTTTAAAAAATTCCATTATATGCATATCTTGCAACCATGGCATTCCATGAGATCACATTTCCTTCAGGCATTCTGTTAAATAGTTCAATACCTTGTCTATGATTCCACATTTTGCATACATGTCTACCCGAGTATTTCCAGCTATAATAGCTGACAAAAATCCCCCTTCCATTATGCTTTGTTGGATGTCCATATCCTGTCACAAAGCATTCATTTTAACGCACGCATGGAGGATGCTGGCAAAGGTTATGGAAAAACCTTTTCAATAAATCCATTTTGTGCATATCGTGCAATCACTATAGTCCATGATTGTTCATCAGGTAATCCTATTTTTTGGATGGAGACAATATGCCTAGGTTCTTTACTTACTGGATTATTCATATCCAATATTTTCATTTCCTTTTAATTTGGCCTTAACTTATTTCACTGTATCTGTTTGATTTAAGGTTTTGATGCAATGCTCATTGGTGCCATGTTTATACTTGCACTATTTAGATATGGAATACAAATGATGATGCAATGTTCTTTGGTGCCATGTATATACTTGCACTATTCACATATGGAATCTTAACTCGTGCTAGTCTCTTTATACCACTAAACCTAGTTGTGTATCATGCAATAGCCAATTTGTTTGCAGTTTTAGGCAGGGACTACAGCTACAGTGCGGCCCTTGTTTTCCTCTGTATTTGGTTAATTTTAGACTAATTATAGTGCATAATAATGTCAAATTCCTTAAAAGATTAAATTTTATTGATTTGTTTTCAAATTGTGCAGAACAATAATATAGCACAAAGGTTTACTATTACTATTTAAATCTGATAAAGAGTGAGATATCTGTTTGTATGACCAAACTCAAGAATAAATCAGGAATAGAGCAGTTTGTAAATGCGAATTAAGAATTCCTACAACTATTTTTTAATGGTTCGAGGGATTATACACCAACCACTAGAGGCCAGGTGGTCCTGGACTCTGGTGACTTGGGATTTTCACCTAGTTGCAGAGAGAGTCAATGGCAAGAACCCAATAATCTCAACTCTACATACCCGAGAAGAGAGATTACCCTACCCCATTAGCTGTCAACCAGTGTTCCCAATGAGGGACGCGGGAACGAGTTTTGGGGACATGGGGACCAAGGGCCTAAGTTTAAGGACGACGGCGGGGGTGGTGCTGATATACATATAGGTAATTGAAAAGATAGTTATAAAAAAAATGTATAAGAATTACAATGTTGAATTTACAAATGAAACTTTGGAAAATTGAAATTACTAATTAAAGATATTAACAATTTAACAATAACATTGAAATTTGAACAACAAAAATGTTGAATTCAAATTTTATATTAAAGATTTCATAATGATGATTACAATGAGTACAACCATGAATCATGTCAAAATAACAAAATGCAGTGAAGTGAGGCCTCTAATCATCCCCAAACTCCTCATCATTCGAACTATTGGAAGTGGACACATCCTCAAGCCCCACCAAACTAATACCAACCAGCCGTACCTATGTAACTATTGCATCCTCATCAATCTGTGTTGGCTCCTCTGGCTCTATATCCCACCATGTTGCTGGACTCTCTTTGTTCACAAATGTTTTGCGGTCAATAAGATGCAAAGCACTATGTACAACCACAAGCTTCTCTGCTCTCCTAGAGGTAAGTTTGTTCCTTTTAAGAGAATGGATGAAGCTATAAGTAGACCAATTCATCTATCATGTCCTCGTCAATAGACAAAAGTGATCAATACTAGAAAGAAAATGCATCGAATACTTTATGAAAGGGCAGAGATTGGAAATAAGTCTAAGGCTGACTATGAATTAAAATAAAATAAATATATATTAAAGGCAGCAAGTAAAGAAGGTAGTGATTCCCGTCTCCCATAAAAGCAGCGATAATATTACATCTTATCAAGCAATTAAGAAGAGCCATTGACTACCTAGCAATGTGCATTGATCTCCTAAATGGACAGCAATATCATATTGCAGCAGCGATAAAATTATAATATCAAGTGATTATGATTGAATGCAGTGATCCATGAATAAAATGGAGTAAAATTAGTTAAAAACTATAGAGCGGTGATTCCTAAATAAGATGTAATTTAAATTAAAATAAATATAAAGGTAGTGTTTGGTTATGAAGGGGTATATCCTTTGTAAAGGCTAAGGTGTGACCCTTTCTCATTGGAAGGATATATAAGGAAAGACAAATCATTTGTAAAAGGATCAATTAGGAAACTGGCATCGAATCATATTCAGAAATATATCTGCATTCAGGGAAGTTTGAACAATGTAATATAATCAGATTTAAAGGCCAGTATATGAACAGCAAATAAGGACAGAAACACGAGTATTTTCTGAGTACAGCAGCAAATACATTAATATGATATAACCAGATTTAGAAGAAGAAATGCGTGGGAATAAGAAGATGGTTGAAGAAGAGATATATGAAGATAAATGACAAATCAATAAGGGAAGGGAAGTAAGTTTATATATATATATAAATATATATAATATATATATATATGTTCATATGAAGTGATTATTGAAAGATTGAAAGTAATTAAAAATATATGTATTTATATAAAATATATATATGCATCTATCTATGGGTAAACCCACAAAAGTGGTTTACAAGTCAAGTGATACGGAAAACTGAAAAAAAAAGACCCCATGCAAAAAAAAATAGTTTTGGGGGTTTGTCCGAACTTGCAGGTTCGACCGAACCCAAAAAGGGTTCGCTCGAACTAAGGTTCGAGCAAACTCATTTAATTTTGACCCCACATTTCCTGCACAAAAATAACAAAGAAAATGCAATATGAAAGGTGGTTCGCTCGAACTAGGGTTCGAGCAAACCCCCTTTTGCCCTCTTTCTCCCCCTTAGGCACTTTGAAAGTCCATATTTTTACGTTTTGAAGCTTAAGTTGAAGACTTAAATGGATGAGACTTCTCAAACCCAACTGGAATCAGGTATTCCTCGTAACAAGCTATCCAATGACTATAATTTTAATATATTTTGGTTTTATTATATATTTATTTTTTTAGTTTTATTAAATATAAGTTTTTCACCAAAAATCAAGCTCTTTGTTCTACACGTGGAAAAAAATCAGATTATCAAAAAAAAAATTTGAAAAATATGAGTGCACTAGATATTGAAGTCTTTGATCTAACCAAAAAAAATTGAATTTCGATACATACAAAAAATTACGCGTAATATGGTCACGCTATGTCTGAATTGTAATTGGTTTGACTTCAAAACTTGATTAAAGAAAAAATATTAAAAAAAAACTATCTAACCAAGTGGAAGCACTAAATATCGGAGTTACAAATCTAAATTCAAAGAATTAGAATTTTATCCTTCATGGAAAAAAAGTTATGCGTTATACAGGAGCGTCACTTTTTAAAAATATTGTTTTCTAAAAAAATAGTTTCGAGGGAAATGGAAAAAGAAGTGCAATCTTATTCCAAAAATTTTGAAAAAAATATATTTAGAATCTACAGACAAAATGTCACAAAACTCTAATTTGCATCATCTTCAAGTTCCTCACAATTTAGCTGCTATAAGTGCTCGAAAGTGAAGATTTAGTTAAAAAAAATTATTTCAGTGCCTAGTTTGGCCAAAAATTGTAAACCACTATTGTGGGATCACCCCCATATGAAGTGATTATTGAATATATATATATATATAATCATGCAATAATGATGTTTGCAGCAATTATTAATCCTTATTAGTAATTATTCATCTGAATTAATTTATTTGTTTCTCTTTAAGCAATATCTTCTAAATATTGAAAATAGATCGAACAACAAGAGCAGATCAAACATAATTATCAGTACTCAGCAAATAAGGGAAAAAGTCAACATTTGTTAATATATTTGCATCTTAAAATATAGTAGTCTTATATTTTAGCAAGTATTGTGGTATGCACTATTATGATTATTGTGAATGATGATATGTTTATTATAGTATAATCTCTATGAATCTAGATATATTTAGTGTTTGTAATTCTCAACAAGCAACCATGAGGAGGAGTGGGGAAGTACCAGTAGGGTGATTAAGTACTAGATTTCTTTCTAAGTATGCCACTCCATGATGGATGCCTATGTGTTTGCCACTTGGGGCCAAGGGGGTGAGTGCCTGCCCTTGGGCTTAGAAAGGGCAATCTACGGGCCTCCTATTGTAGTTTTTCCCCAATCTCTACATGGATTGGTTGTTGGGATGGATTCAGTGAGTCTCAATCATAAGAAGGATGGATAAGGCAGCATGAATAGGGAAAGCAAGTACAAGTTTATCCACTAAGTATGCCACCCCATGTTGGATGCCTGCATGTCTACCACTTGGGGCCAAGAGGGATGGTATATCCGCTCTTGGGCTTAGCATGGATAGTTTCAAGCGGACTTATCATGTTTCTTATCCAAGTCCTATTATGACTAGACTTCCACTATGCATTATGGATATCGGGTAGTTTATATAGTTTTGAAATACTTATGTATTTTTACATGGTTTAAATAGATAAGACATTCATTATATAAGTTTTGATCATATGAATTATATTTCTAATAATGTTTAACATGATTGCAAGACCTAAGCCAAGTTTTATATTGCTTCAAGAATCTATTTAGTTAGTTATAACCCTAACTACATTAAATTTTTGATTCTAGGGGAAGATTTAGGGTGATCCCAAAAAAAGGGACATCATATCTTCTCAACAATTGAAGAACTAGAAACCTGAGATAACAATCGAATGGCTAGAGTACTAGTCACAAAAATTGGTCCATGGCAATTCCACCACAAAATTGGGTCCTCATGTCCCATAGTTCCCATATCCATCTTGGTCACCTCAAAACAACCCCTAAGAGTGGCAAATTTTGTCCACTCAATACAATGATACTATCCTCTACAAAATCATACATTTTTTCAATGGCCCTAAGGAACCCTGCCTTCACCTCAGCATCATGTAAAGGTGTAACTCTACCAAACCTTTGCACGTACCACTTGGGGTTCAATACATAGGCAGCCATGTGCAAGGGTGTGTTGAGCTTCTCCCATCTCTTTTGAATGATTGGTTGAATGTGCTCATTGTAGAATGCTAATGTGGGGTCCTTCTCTTGCACGACAGCGTTCATTTGGTCTAACATAGAATCAATGCACTCATAAAACTCTCCAAGGCTAGGTGCATTACAATCCCCATATCTAATGACCTCAAAAATTGGAGTAATGATGGAGACTATGCATTTTGCATTACCCAAAAAACATCACTCTTCACTACATACTTCACCCTCTTCCCCTGCTCTGTCTTAGACTTGGGCCATCGATTCCATTCTTTTGTCATAACCATTAAAGTTGCAATGCCTCTTGCAACTCAAGCATTCTCTCCAAGAGAATGAAATAGGATGCATATCTAGTCTCAACGGGTTTCAAGAATTTCTTTTTAGAGGTCCTGAAGAGTGCATGTGAAGTGTGGTGGTTGCATATAAAAATTTGCACATCTCTAGCATCATTGACCACTGCTTTGATCCAATCAATCTTTCCCATGTCCTTGAGTGCATTATTCATGGCATGCACACAAGGATTCCACAAAATGTGTATATAAGTTGTCTCAATCAATTTCCTTGCAGCTTTGCACACATGGGTTGCATCTATCACTACTTGGACCATATTTTGTCACCCAACCTCCTCAATAGCATCCTTGAGGATCTAAAACTGAAAATCAACATCCTCACAATGCCCTGAACAATCAATTTCCTTAAGAAAATATATTCCCTCTGAACATGTAACCATGATATTGATTAGTGGATGATGCCTAATATCTGTCCACCCATCCATGACAATACAGCATCCATTTTCCACCCAACATTCCTTCATTTTCTCCATTAACACATTTATCTTAGAATAGCTCTTATCCAAGATTATGGTCCTCAATTTCATCTCCCTTATGGCACATATGATGGTCATTCCCTTTCTACCATCACCATCACCTCCTTATAATAGAAGGAGATTGAATCACGTGAAATGGAATGCCATTGGCAAAGAAGAATTTGTCAATGGCATCATCTACATCATCCTTCATCTGCACATTGAATAATTCAGCTATTGGGTTAGCAGCATCAGTTGTCAAATTGGGTTTCCCCCTAGCCTCTAGGTTAGTTCACCAATCTGTGACACAAAAAAGGTGCCATTTTTGCAACAAAAAAAATTGAAAGTTTTGCAAGCACCAAACTAGTTAAGCATTTGGAAAGCGCCAAATTCGGTGCTCAAAAATGCTTAATTCATTTGGAGAGTGCCAAATTTGGTGCTTGCCAAATGCTTAAGTCATTTGGAGAGTGTCAAATTTTCCACTCTCCAAATGCTTAAGTCATTTGGAGAGTGTCAAATTTGCCACTCTCCAAATGCTTAAGTCATTTGGCAAGTGCCAAATTTGGTGCATGCCAAATGTAAAAGATGTTTAAAAAACTAAGCGTTTAAACTTCATTTTTTGCAAACCTACAACCCTAGCTCCCTTTTTTTGCTCTCTCAAGTTATGTTCACCAAAAGGAAATCAAATTTTGCTTGCAAATATTCACGAGGATTCCGCCAAGACATCAAAGAGGTTGAAGAGATCGAAGAGGTATGAATTTCTATTGTTTTTATTTCAAATTTGAATTAGAATGTAGATTGAAATAGGTTTTTTGAAAAAAATTTGTTGTAATTTCCAGGAAATCAATCACCACATCAAAATATTGGCAATTCACAATCACCCCCTCATGAAGAGCCTCCCGAACAAGAACAACCTCAAACCCCTCTGTTAGTTCGTAGGCATCCACAAGGAACCCAAGAAAATGTCTTAAATCAAATTGAAAACAACAAAAGAGAGATTGAACAATTGATTGGAAGATTAACTAAGCATGTTGAAACCTGCCCTTATAGGAGAGGAATTGTCGAATCACTGAAGTTGATTTTATCACATGTAGAAGAAATGAGTGAGAAAATCAATTTTTGGTTGAATAAGAGAGATGAATTAAGACAATTTTATGCTAGTGGTCTTTCATATGCAGATGTGAAATTTTTTTTAGCAAAGTTGACTTGTGTGCCCTATTTACAGACCGAGGAACTAACACACCTTTATCACATGCATGCAAGAGGTTCCCCATCCATTGGTGCCACCATGAATTAATAAAGAATAAGTTTTGGAAGCAGTGGTGGATGGTTTTTGACCAACCTCCATGCAATAACCACAAGGTACCATAGTATTTTTTGAGGAAACTCTATTGCAAGTTTTTCCTCAATAAGGTGCCAAATTATTTTGATATTTTAGACTTTTAGGGAAGAGGTGTGGGCTCCACACATGATAGACCGAGTGCACGATGTAATCCATAGTTAACATTGAGACCCTTGGCCAAACCCATGGTGGATCATGTCACTTATCCTTCCATTATGAAGGACAGTGTCGAGGTGGACATGCTAGAGTCGATTAGCTTGCTCACTCGGAGCATTGTACAATGTGTGAGGCCTCTAGTAGAGTTTGATGTGGACAAGACTTGTAGGCCCAGAGTTCCACCCCACCAGTGTCGCTCTTGCAGTGCTATTTGCATGTAAGATTATCAGAGTGCTTAGGATGCAGCTACACAACCTACATCAGCTGCAAAGTAGATGGTTATGATAGATGCATTGTTGAATGAAACATTCGGCATTGATACTCAGGTAAAATTCAACAAGTTCATTTAATTTTTTTTATTAAATTCTATTTTCAAATGTAAAAATAACTAAATAATTAGAATCAATACGATGAAAAATTTAGGTTTAGAGTGTTCATGATACATGCACCATTCCTATAGACCCTTATTTCTTTTTGACATTGAGTCCACAGGTATGCAACTAGTAGTAAAGAAATAATTATTGCATGTGAACAATTGAATGTTATTTGAATGATTGTCTCATAATATGCTTTGGATGCCAAATAGTTTTCTGGTGTAACTTTGAGCTCCACAACTCACTATTCACATCCTCAAACAATGTTCATTCAGGTAACCTTTATTCATTAATGGTGTTGTAAAACAATGTTAGCTAGTTTTGGTAATTTTGCATATGCAAATCTAAAAAATTGATGAGAAACACAAACATTGGAGGAACGTGAAGTGGAGAATGAATGAGACTAATTTGTGCAATTAAGAAATTGAAAGCTTGGTGTTGAAATTATGTCTCATTTTCCATCTCAATTTTATATTATATAGTTTGATAACTTTTGAATGATTATGAAATTTCTCTCATAAGAAGTAGTGTTCAAGGTTGGAAGATATTTTGTTGGTAGCATGCCCATAGACCCTTAAAATTATTTTCTCTATGTGTGATGCATATTCTCTTTGGTTTCAATTCTCATATTATAGCCTCACAAAAAATATTAATAGTTTAGGTTATAATTGATTATTTAGTAATTATAGCTAGTTGGTAAATAAGTCAAAGAACATGCTTTATTCTCAAATGGTTATTTTTATCACCTTTCCTAGTATTAACTAGTACTATGTGTCCATGATTCCAATAATCCCTTGTCAAATCCCTTGGTTTCCCTATGAGCATTAGCTCTACCCACTTGCCTTGTACAAGATGTTATTGACACATGCTAATTTTTTATGATAGAGTGGGAAATCGTGTCTCACATAGTTTATTTCATGCTCATTTTTAGGCTACCTCATCCTTTCAACCAAGTTAACTCTTACCTTCCACCATCCCATAACCCATCACTTGTATCGTCCTCCTCACCACACATTTTAACCAAACATGAAGAGTATATGACTTGTGATGCACAAATGAATTATAGTTTAAGGAATCTACCATGATATCTTATTTTCCATATCTGTTAGAGGGTGTCATGCTTGGTTGGGCTTGTGAGATCCTAAATATATTTACCATTCAACATCCATCACATTCTTTCATTCCTATTATCACACATATTTTAACCATTTTATATCACATATACCAATCTTTAACACCTTATTTATTATTCCAACTTCCTCTATATTTCATCTTATACACATCCTTACAAGAAACCTTTCCTTCTACTCATTATTGACCAAATCTCTTATACATTATTACTATACAAGTCTCAAGTTCCCACTTCATGTCCTATATTCAAACCTCAAACACTACCTAATTCACTTTATGCACTAATATTCCCTTCTAATCACATCCCATTAACATCTAATAGTTTACCTTAAATGTTTTACTATCCCATCCTAGATCATCCAGTTAATCTCTACTAGTTCATTCTATGTTCCATTATCCCCTCTTGATCATGTCCCATTATCTTTTCCTAATTCACTTTATGTTCCTTTGTTCCTTCCTAATCCCATTCCAATAACATTTAATAGTTCACCCTATTTTTCATGATCCCCTCCTAGCCCATCTCACTAATATCTACTATTTCATCCCATGCTTCATTATCCCCTTCTACTCCCATCTTATTGTACCCTCTATTATTTCACCTTATGTTCTATCATCCCCTATTGTTGTCCCTTTATCCATTATATGTTATACCATATTTTTCCATGTTTCATCCTATACAGATAATCTTACACTTGAAACTTTTCCTTCCACTCATTGTTGACCAAAACTCTTCTCCATTATTACTACACACCTCAAGTTCCCACTTCATGTACTATATTCAAACCCTAGACACCTCCTAATTCAACCTAGGTTCCATTATTCCCTACCAATCGGGCATCCCATTAACCTCTAATAGTTCATGCTATATTTTGTTATATCATCCTAGCCCATCCCATTGATCTCTACTAGTCCATCCTATGCTCCATTATCCCCTTCTATTCCCATCCCATTACCCTCTCTTATTTCACCATATGTTCCATTATCCCCTCTTGGTCTTGTCCCATTATCTTCCCCTAATTCACCCTATGTTCCTTTATTCCCTCCTAATCTCAATCCATTAACATCTAATAGTTTACCCTATGTTCTACAATCCCCTCTTGGACCATCCCACTAATCTCTACTAGTCCATTCTATGTTCCATTATCCCCTTGGACTCCCATCCCATTGTACCCTCTATTATTTCACCATATGTTCCATTATCCCCTCTTGGTCTTGTCTCTTTATTCCTTCTATGCTATACCACCTCCATCCAAATTTTATACTATACACATATCGTTCCAAGAAATATTCCCTTCCACTCACTAGTAACCAACTCTCTTCTTCATATCGTTGCACACCTCAACAACCAACTTCATGTGCTATAGTAAAACCCTCGACACATCCTAATTCATCCTATGTTTTGTTATCCCCTCTTGGTCGTGTCCCATATTCCCCTCCTAGTCTCATCTAATTATCCCCCTCTCATTCACCCTATGCACTCATTTATATCTACACAATTGTTGACATCATCTCTCTTGAAAGCTAGGAGGACACTTACATCCACTATTATGTATTTCCAAACAAGCAGAATATGATTGTCCATCCTGGGTACTAAGCTAGTAACCACTATTATTGATCATGCACGACGATGCATGATTTGGACTATTCTTGTTATCAAGAATAATGAGTTCACTTAAAGTTTGCAAATATAGCTTCAACAAGCTTAAAAACCCCTATCTTTTGTCACATGTTGTCGTTTAAACATTGTTATGAACTCTAGTTTCTTACCATCACCATGAGACTACATTACTTTGAGGAATTTTTTCAAATAGTTCACTGCCTTATCTATGCTTTTAATTAAACAAAGAAACTACTAAACGTGATAAATAAACTTCATATTTGTTGTTTCATTTTTAGATGTTAACATCAAACAACCTTGGCAATGTTGGTGGCACGATGGACCATGGAGTTGCTGCAGAAATAGCCAGGTTTGATCCTTTAAGAGAGGTATACAATACGTTAGTCAATTTGACATTATATTTACTCTTTTATCCAGTCTATTATTGAAAATTTTCATGATACTTGCATGTAGTTTAATTTATATCTTGATGGTTGCTACAGGTGGTTGTCACTCCATCTCATCAACGTGGTAAAGTTGTAAATGAGCATGATGACTATTTGTTTGTGGTAAGTGATTATTTTGTTATATGTCATCCCACAATTCAATTTCTATGTATTAACATCTATACTTCTTGTAGTTCCCCTCCATGTTTCACCCTTTCATGATGTTTATCTCAGATGCTTTTGGATTCATTTTATGTCTTAGGTACTCTTTGCTTGTGGTAAAAAAAATTTGTAATGACATTTGTTACAATACATTACTATGTTAGATGATGATTATGACATGATTATGTATTTTCTAGAAATAGAATGTGTTACCTTATTTTGGAATGGTTTATGATTATTGATGTTACGAGTTGTTATTTGATATATTATATGATGCTTTTAAATGTAATTTAGGTGTGGAGGGAAGGATGTCGTATTTCTCACTTGTGAAAACCCTATGATCTGATTTCCTTTCACTAGATATGTGATGATTATATGTATATGTAAAACGTTTGTGTGTTGTAGGTTGCAGGTACTAGGCATCGACTCCACGTGAATTGGAAGGTCTGAGTGTGCCTTAAACCCAATGGAATAGTTGATTGGAGATATAATTTGGTCCCCTACTCTAGCCATCATCCTCAAAGAGGATGAGTATCTGGTTTGTCACCTCATAAGTGTTGTCTGATGTTTGTGGTCAGTTGGTCTTGCTTTTCGACCTTGGCTAAGGTTTAGGTAATTGTTGTTGATATTTGGTTTGTTTAATTTAAATTTGTTTGGTACATGTTGTTTTGGTTAATTAATGCATTGAAATAAATTATTAAGTTAAAAGGGCACTTTGATAATTAAATATAAATATATTTATTAAAAATTATAGTTTATTATAAATTAAAAGTGTAATGAAATATTATAACATAAAATAAGAATTAAAATGGAATGTGATAATTGATAAATAGTAAAAATCGTATAAAAAGATAGAAAGGTTTTTATGGAGCACATGCATAACTTGGAATAGATGGTTGAAAAATAATTATTATTTTTTTGGGATTTTGTGAGATTTTATTGGATTTTTGGTTTTCGAAAAAACAGACAACCTTCCTTTGTAAATAATTATCCTTTTGGGAGATTTTTGGGGATTATTCATTTTGTTTTCCAGGAAGGGAAGTAATTTATCTACAAGAAAATTTCATATGCTGGAGATTTTCTGGGAAATGGGGATTCTTGGAGAAAACTAATTCAAAGTTTTGGGATGAAAATTTATGTAAAAGAATATCATTCCATTGTTGATTCTTGGAAGGGGAGAACATAGAAGGATAGGCGAAGGAAGGAATTGCATCAAATCAATTTGGGAAAATTAATTTTACAAATGAGTCTTCGTTCTTTTCTATTGTTTGATTGTTTCATCATTTAGTCATTCTATTTATAATTTTAAGTGCAATTATATTTTATGCATATCATGTAATCATTTCCTTCCTGAGAGATCATTTATTTATATCCACCGATTGTTTCTTGAATGTTTAAATAAATATTGTTTTGTGCATATTTTGCAATCAACGCATTCCACAAAATAACATCTTCTCCCTTGCTAAATTTGTTTGCTTGAAACTTTCATAAGCCTCTTCAATAGATCCAATTTGTGCACATCCTTTTGCCATCTCCTATTCGCAAGTCGTATTCCCTTTTGGGCTCACTTTCAAAGAAATTTGGTGCCTTTCCTATGTTGCTAATCTTGTTTTTCATGGTTACCCGATATTTATGGTAGTGAAATCCATTATGCTCACACCCGCGCAGTCCTTTATAGTGGGGAATTGGTATTATTCATGCCGAATTTCAATTGCTTGCAAGCTACTAAATCCTTCTTCACCATACCCTGTCGCTCCTAGCCTGGCATTACTTTATTCATGAGATGAGATTGTTTAGTGGCTTCCCTTCAATCAGTTCTTATTTGGCTATAATCCTTCCTTGACTCACCACCCAGTCATGTTCCATTAGGTCGGATGCCCTCTCTACCCTGTGTGCTTGTCACCTTTGTTGTGCCTCTTATTTTTTTCCTGTTTTGGATATTCATTACTGTGAATAGAGAATTACTTATGTCATAGCTGACATTTTATTATTTAGATTGCATTCAAATTTGCAAACCATGCATATCCTATAATTTCAGGCGATTCATTCCTGCATGGATTTTGTGTAAAGCAATTTTATTTGCTGGATAAATCTTATGAGTGGTGTTTGATACTATATATTGCATAAATTATGTGCTTAACATTCGAGTTGTATTGTGCTTGATATTTTATTTTTTTGCTTTGCATTCGACTATGTATAATTCGATGAATAAATCTTATACTTTTGGCATTCGATTTTATTTTGGAGACTTATGTTTGATATTCAATGGAAATGCATTATGCATGGTATTCAGAGTTTTTTGTTTGGAATTTGATTTCTTGTATTTGGTATTTGA
>VDFB02130573.1:0-32111 GCA_007258455.2 Sequoia sempervirens
AAAGAGAGAATATATGCGATAATTCCCCCACTCACACTCACACAAGATCTTGTTCAATTTTAAACCCAAATCGAAGTGTGGAGGTGATTGCTTTATCTCACCCTAAATTCATGAAAAAGACCTTTTGATTCTCAAGATTGCTATAAAGCGCGAGAGAAGCATATACGTCCTTTTTCAATGCATTTAGTTTAAGCAAGACCTCACAAAAATAAAGTTGCACTTGTTCTTTTTAAATCCACAAAGAAAAATGTGAGTTCTTTTTAAGCACCAAAAGATGAGTGAGAGATACTTTTTTCAATTGTTAATCAAAGAAACAAAATCTAGTAAGTTGCATTCCTAATGTTCATTTTAGCCTTTGCAAGAAGAAATTGAAAGATTCTTTTTAAACCCAAATGACATTAGTGTTCTAAGAAAGAAAAGATAACAATTTCTTGAAGAAGTGTTTAAAAAAACACTTAAAGTGTTTAAAAAAACTTTGATCTTTCAAAATATCATCCTCATGCTTCGTTTTCCTTCTTCGTTTTTCTTTGTTGTCCTTCGTTTTCACCTATAAGATGGAAAAGACAATAATGTGAGACCAAGTTACTCAATTAACTTAAATGATTTCACATAATGACACATTAATAAGGATCTTGATTCCAATGAATTTAAGGAAAGTCTTATTCAAAAGTAGGAAATTTGCAAAGAAAAAGGCTTCCCTTGCTAATAACCCATTCT
The DNA here is from genome assembly GCA_007258455.2 of Sequoia sempervirens. Lineage (NCBI taxonomy): Eukaryota > Viridiplantae > Streptophyta > Pinopsida > Cupressales > Cupressaceae > Sequoia > Sequoia sempervirens. The sequence goes on from VDFB02130573.1 coordinate 718, forward strand.
TATCAAACTAAATCCTTTAATCTATCCTTCTTGTTAAGACCAAGTAAGAGAAAATTCCTTAATCCTCAAATAATTGAATTCTTATTGCTAATTCCATTCTTTAATGAGGTAGATTACAATAACAAAATATATATACATGAACCTATTTAATATAGATATATATAAGATACATAAAATCTATAGTCATTCCTTATTAAAGCTTTCTAAATCCAATTGCAAAGAATTGTATTAGCAAACATAGCGCGGAACACATTACAACCAAACAAATAACTATTCTAGCTCAAATTTACTAGGGTCGCATTTAATCACCCAAGCTATTTTGTCGATCATTTAATGTGATAATGATTTTCTTTTCTAAGGCCCAACAGAGAACCCTATACGATCAGGCTATAGCTCCTATTGTCAACGAAATCTTAGAGTGTTGACCGCAGTATGAAGGTGACGTTGTTGGAATCATATAATGAAGAAAATTACATACTTACTAGCAACCGAGGACTCTCCTAAGTACTCAGATAATAGATCAAAAAAAGCAAAGTAGCCAATCCAAAAGAAAGCAATGCATGCCAAATACCAGCAAATGACCAACGACAAAGCATGGAAAAGTCTAACAGCGTTACAGAGTAAGGACAGTATAAAAAGGCCAAAATTTATCATGACTTAAGATGTTATCTAAGATATAGAAAAAGTTTCATTTGCAATAGATTTTTTTGGAAATGATTTAGAAAATTTTTAATCTGCTAATGCTAATGCAATTTGACAGAGGGAGTCCCACAAGAAACACCTGCAGGATTACACATGCAACATACGTATGTGAGACTTTTCATTTTATTTAATTATCCTGCAATGGTTAGCTGAAGTGAATCATTTCAAATAATAGATGGACTATTCCTACGTTTGCAATCCTATTCATTTATGACCCAAATAAAGTTGGAATCAACTTACCATACTCATAAAAGAATAACCTACGCCATTTAATTGAGTGGGTCGGCTAGTTGGATCAGTGTCTTATCACAGCAATGAGATTGGAGCATCTTAGTCGACCTGACAGAAATACCTTCTACTGTCGCTTCCACTGTGAGTGTCCCTTATTTCCACATAAGGAGAGCTTGTAATACAACATGACGTGATATCCTTTTGGTCTGTATTCACTTAGAAGAAGAAGACTTTGGATGCAGCTCGCCTTTAGTCTGTATTTATTGCTTCCTACACTACCCATCTCCACAAGTAGACCCACCACCAAACATTTAGAGCACACATACTATTTACTTTCTTCCCTGTCACTTTGCAACAAATCAACACTAATTCCTCTTTTTCATGTTATACTAGAAAAGGGTGGGTGTTTGTTTGAGAATAGTATTTATGGCTGGCAACAAGCAGCATTTACTTCTTACTGTCATGCATTAAAAGGCTTTCGAGACTTTCAAGAAAACCTCTTTGAAACTGAAGGGTGTAGGCGCAATGGAAGCATGCATCCTAAGCTCGTAATCCACTCAAGTTATTGGATTCTAGCTACATTTTGACATTAGAGGCAATAGTTGAGTTTCAGCTAATTGTGCAACTAATGCAAGTTAAAGTATTTCCAATATTTCTAAGTGTGTTCCCTCCTTTTTGTGAAGGCATGTAAGCAGCTACAGGGGTCAAGCACAAGTGTTAATGGTTGTAATGTACAAATGGAAAGGACTGGAGATAGCATCAAGATAGAGGCGCATTATCAGATGTTGTCTCTGGAACCAAGGATAATGCAAATTTCTCAACATAAATGATCTCTTATTTTGACAACTTTCTGATGGTTGGTAGATGTTCCTAAAAGGATTTTTATCTACATGCAATGGCACAAAGTGTTACTTCTATCGACTAGTCATAGGTATATTCTTTGTATACATATACACACCTTTAAGACCTTCGTTAATGAGCCTGCAGGCTTCTATACAGGATAATGATGCAATATGATACTAGCGTGCAATAGAAAAGAGCGGAGAATAATTTCGGTGAAATAATAGAGAGTATTTTTTCTTTCTAGTAGCAAAAAAATTATTTTCTTTTCAATGCAGTGATAAGTAAAATGCAGAAACACAGACAGGGTACGTGAACCATTTGATAAAATATCCCAAGAGGCTCCTAGAATACCAAAAAAAATGCACGCTATTCAAAAGAAAAACTTCTATAGAACGAAATGGGAATCCATAAGTAAATCCCAGCAATTCAAAGATGTTAATGCAGACATTTTAATGGAAAACAAAATATGTGAATGTAATTGTATGATCTTAGAGTTCTTGCACTAGTTCTTAATAACTCTTCTACACACCATTACAAATGAGTTTCATAACCAACAAACTCTTGCTAATATGAATTATAGCTCTCCTTCTAGAGCCATTATGAAGCACCCTAAATTTGCAAATGAACCATCTCAACACTCATTACTTGGCGGGGTTAGTTTACACATATGTAAATCTATGAATACCTCATGGAATATCATGTCCATGCTCAAGAAATGCCACAAATAACAAAAGGGATCAAAAAGACATTGCAAAAGAATAACATGTACCTATTCCATATTGGATTGGTGTCAAATGTGCCAATGACCCTTTCCCAATCCTTGATAAAACTCAAATGATGCAATGCAATGGTGATGGGAAAAATTAGTTCTCAATTGAAGAGAGTAACTTTGCATGAGAATGTAGATGATTTGTTGAAGAATCAGCCAACTATTTATATATTTTCAAATTGGAAGGAAGGGAAACAAAATGAACAATGTGGGATAAAGGTGGACCAATGAGATGAGGCAGCATCCAGCTTGTCATAGGTTGAGAAATAATGCAAGGATTTTATTAATGTGCTTAAGAGGGAGAGATTAAATTTGGTTGCAGATTAAATGTTGAGAGGGGGACATGTAAGATAGAGATTGTGCAATGTTGGAAGGGACAAGTCAACTTGTCTTCATATTCAAACTTGAGGGAATGTTCCATTTTTATGCCAAGTTGAAAGAAAATGATGAATTTATAAATGGATTAAAATGATTTATTGGTGCAAGTAGGAAAAGCTAGAGGATGTGATGGGTGGTTAGGTTAGTTTAATCAGGATTAGATTAGCTTAGGTGATGATTCGTTGATTTTGACCCACTTGACTTAAATATTTTGATTTATTTAAATCAAGAGGGAGAAATATGAATTTTGAGACTTAATTAAATAAAGTCTTGGTTTATTTAATTAAATGGATGATGCAAGATAAAGGTTGATTAATTTAAGGAATATGAATCTAGGGAATGATTTATAAAAGATGAAATGTTAGTATTTGATTGATTTATTTAAATGAGGTAATGATGAAGTGGATTTATTTAATTTGAAGGATGAAATGTTATATTTGATTAAATGAAGGTTATTTGATTAAACTATTGGATTGAAATGTATGCATATTTTGTGTGTCTACACCTACCATCGTATAAACTTTGATTTACCAATCGAAGACCTATTTGAAAGATTTAGCATGAGTATAGCCCCTACCAAACCTAGAAAACCTATATTTAAAGAGTATACTTATGAAACAAACTCTAACAAGTATGAATGGGATTCTCTTTCCTCTATCACTTCTAGCGATGATGACCTAGATACCTAATGGGAGAATGATGCCACAGGTATACTGACAATTTTGACAACTTCCATAAACTTTGCAGATAATGATGATACCCTATCCCTCTACTTCCCATAGATAATATATTGGTACCAACAACATCATATTCCTATCTTGGATCAATTCCACAATGATGAATTTATTGCATATTTTATGGTACTTCGAACTAGTATCCCATCAAGAGCTCATAAAGCATGGTTTTTCATGGAACTTGAACAAGAAGCATATTTTGAAAGGGAGATTGTGTCCTCTGCTTGTAAAATTGAAAAATACAATGTAAAAATAAAAAAGAGATCCCCTAGGGAAAACCACGATGTGGCCTTATTATATCCTAAAAAGAGAAAAATAAAGGACGAATCTAAGGGTGAAAACCTCTTTGAGGTGCCTGAGGATGGAGGATTCAATCTCCCTATTTTTGAATATCAAGAGAATTTGACACTCCTAGTTGAAGAAGCTAAACCTATCAGTGTTGGCACAACATAAACACCCAAAGTCACATACCATGCAACATCACTTGATCTTGAAGAAAAGGTGAACTTCTTAGCATTCATCAATGAAAGAAAGATAAGCTTCACATGGACATATGTAGACATGTCAGGACTAGATCTAGCATTGGTTGTACACCATCTATTTTTATTTCCTGGAGCTAAATCCATCAAGTAGAAGCTACGAAAAATGTATCCCCAAATAGTATTGTTGGTAAAAGTAGAATTGAAGAAATTACTAGATGTGGGCTTCATCAAACCAATTGATTATCTTGAATGGATATTGAATGTAGTACCAGTATCAAAGCCCAGTGGGGGCATAAGAATTTGCATGGACTTCTGAGATCTAAACAAGGCTTGGCCAAAAGATGACTTCCCTCTTTCAAGAATTGATATGATCGTAGATCTAACGGCAGGACATGAAATGTTGTCACTAATTGATGATTTCTCTGGATATAATCAAATAAAGATATCTCCTAATAATCAACATAAAATAGTATTTTCTTGTGCATGGAGGAACATTTGTTGGAATTTCATGCCATTTGGTCAAAATAATACCAGGGCAACCTATCAGTGAGCAATGACTACAATATTTCATGATATGTTGCATACAACTATAGCAGAGTATGTGGATGGCATGCTAGCAAAGTCCATAAAAAGGGAAGACCATTTGGCCAACCTAGCTAAAGTGTTTGACAAGATTGAACAATACAACTTGAGGCTCAATCTAAAAAAGTGTGTATTCGGAGTAACATCTAGAAAACTGCTAGGGTACATAGTATTAAGAAGAGGCATCGAAGTCGATCTTGAAAGGGTAAAATCCATATTAGAAATGCCTCCTCCGAAGAAATTGAAGCAACTGATAAATTTACAAGGGAAACTACAATCAATCAAGTGATTCATTGCACAATAGGCAGTCAAGTGTCACCCATTCACCCATCTACTACACAAAGACATCACATTCAAGTGGGATGGTCGATGCAATTAGGAATTCCAACAAGTCAAGTATCTACTTACTCCTCTAGTATTAATGCTACCTATTCTAGATAAAGCAATGATACTTTATGTCTCTACAACACAAGCAACATTGGGATCTCTCCTAGCATAGCTAGATGATAATAACATGGAAAGAGTGATCTACTACATTAGTCAAACACTAGTGGGCTATGAATTGGACTACTCTTCCATAGAAAGAGCATGTATGTCTGTTGTCTTTGTGACACATAAGTTGAGACAATATATCTTGCGCAAACAAGTCAAGTGGATCTCATAGGTAGATCCATTAAAGAACCTATTGGAAAGAGAAACTCTAATAGGAAGGATCACTAAATGGGTGATGATACTGGGTGAGTTTGACATTAAGTACATAGATAGGAAAGCCATCAAAGTACAGATCATAGCAAATCGACTAGAAAAAGAACCAATGGAAGATCACCATCCTCTCACAAAAAACTTCCCAAATGAAAGCATACTACTAACATAATAGACAAGTCATTGGACCTTGTACTTTGATGGGTCCCACACTCAACATAGGCCAGGAGCATGTATCTTATTTCTCACACCATAGGGAGATAGTATACCTAAGGCTTATAGAATTTCTTTCCCATGTACAAATAATATCTTAGAATATGAAGCACTATCACAAGACTCAAAATGGCCATAGAATGGAAGATAAAAGTGATGAAAGTCTATGGAGACTCTCAATTGGTAATCAGGAAAGTGAATGATGAGTATAAAACAAAAGATGACAAGTTGATATCATATAAAATAATCGTGGATAGTTTCAAACAATATTTTGTCACCATCATCTTTGAACAAATTCCCCAAATCAAGAATAGAGAAATCAACGCTATGGAAACAATAGGTTCACTCCTCGACATTCAATAGAACATTCCAAAGTACAAATTCCTTGTGGAGAAACTACTCATATCGACATTCAATATCCCAAAATTAGAACTAGCATGTATTGTTGTTGGTCCTAATTCACCATGGTACCAAGATACATTTAACTACATCTAACATGGTACCATAGCTCCTGACTTGACAACCACTCAAAAGAAAATCTCTACCTATAGGACTTCCATATTCACAATTCTAGGAGACACCTTATATCATCAAAATTTAGATGGTATGTTACTCCAATGTATTAATGTAGAAGAAGCACAAACTACCTTAAAATAGGTATACAAAGGTGTTTGTAGGTCCCACTCTAGTGGACCTAACCTAGTACAAAAATTTCTAAGAATAGGGTACTATTGGCCCTTCATGGAATAGGAATGCATTCAATACTTTAGAAAATACCATCAGTGTCAACAACATAGTGACCTTGTTCATGCACTAGCACAGGAGCTGAGACCTATCAAAAGACCATGGACTTTTTCATGGCGGGGATTAGACTTGGTAGTTAAGATCTCTCTCGCTTCCTCTAATGGGCATAAGTTCATTATTACCACTACTGAATACTTCACAAAGTGGATAGAAGCAATTCTATTAAACTACATCATCGGTAAACAAATATCCAATTTCATCTTGAACTATCTAATTTGTCGATATGGAATTCCCCAAACCATCATAACGAACAATGGAACCCCATTCAAAAAACAAGATGTCAAAGATATTTGTTCCCATTTCTCTATCCCACACAAATTCTCCACACCCTACTACCCCCAAGGAAACAGTTAGGCTGAAGTGTCTAACAAAACAATCTTGAAGATACTAAAAAAGACTGTTAATCATTTCAGTCGTGATTGGAATCTACAACTGAACCCATCCCTATGGGCTTACTAAACCAGTATTTGCACACCTATAGGGGCCACACCATTTTTCGTGGTCTATGGATTTGAAGTTGTCTTACCTATTAAATTTGAAATCCCCTCATTGTAAATATCACTAAAAGGAATGATCAACATGAAGAGTATCAGGTGTCTAGATAAAATGAGTTGGAACTCCTAGATGAAATGTGTTTGAGCACGTTAAATGATCTTTAGGTTTATCAAAATCTACTCAAACGAAGCTACAATAAAAAGATTAAGAACAAAAACTTTCAAGTTAGTGACTTGGTATTCAAAGAAAATTAGACGGTATAGCTAAATCAAGATGGAAAATATAAGTTTGAACCTAATTGGCTCGGTCCATTTAGCATCATAGCAAGCTATAGCTCTAGAGCTTATCAATTGGATACTCTTGAAGGAGAAACTTTAGCCTAACTACTAAACATCAACCATCTTAAGAAGTTCTATACTTGAACACATTAGAGTAACCTAGGAAAAAGGGTAAAAATCCAAAAAAAAATCATAAGATTAAAAAAGAAAAATCAAAAATCAAAATCAAAAGGAAATAAAAATAGTAAAGAGAAATAAAACATTCTTTAAGAGAAAACCACTTTGTGGTGCTTCTAGAAAAGGTACCATAGTGAAAAGCTAGCAAATAGGCACTACATTTGAATAAGACTTGTATCATTATCTATCAACACTATCTAAAACAACCACCAATTTTGTCCCATAATAAAATGTGCACACCAACCATTGCTCGATAACTGATTCAGTGTTGAACCTTGCTATACTATCAACATCCATTTCCCCTAGTGAATATATTTTGGTCTCAAACCAGGGGTAACTTCCTAAAACTGGTAGCAGATTGGATCCTTGTACGTTATATCAAGGTCAAAAACTATAAAAATCAAAAACATCCAAAAATTGAACAAAATCAAAACATGGTCAAAAACAATCAAAATCCCAAAAACATGTTATGCTTTTAAAGTCAACACTAATCAAACTATGAGGTCTCTACGTTTATAACATAAGAAGGGCTTATTAGCCCCTGAGGCCATAATTCAGTCCCCTTAGGTGTCTATCATTCTTTCTTTTAACTTATTCAAAAAAAATAAAAATATCAAAAAAATGTTCTTATCAAATCAAGTGAACTACGAGCCTCTATGTGTACAACATAGGAAAGGCTTATCTTTGATGAGCCCTCGAGGCCCTAGGTAAGTCCCCTAAAAACAATAAAAACATCATATAAACTCGGAAACCAAAAAAGATCCTACCTTCATCATCACCAACTGCAATAAAATTTTCATCTATAATAAACAAATCATCACACTCACCCTTTAACAATGCAAACAACAAACAAAAAAGTATCAAAATCAAAAATTCCAAAGAGAAGATCAAAATGATTAGACAACTATCAAGTGAAAACAATGCCAATGTGTTAACTACCTATATATTGACAATTCACCAACTACATCTTGAGATGTGTCTTAACGAATAGAACGTTCCTACAATAGACATAATCAACACTAGATAATAGCCTAAAACCTCAAAAGAGATATGGCAAGTGATATTGCAACATTTTTTATCTTTTTATAGTCTTATCTTTTTTTATTTATCATAATACCACATTCCCAAGATCTCTCGAGGATGTCCATAAGGATTTAGAAAAGAAGGAATGGTAGTATTAACTGTCAATTTTTGTTAGTTATGTTTCTAAAATGTTTTTGTGATACTACCATAGTGAATACTTGCTTTTTTTAGTGTATGGAAGTTGTTTTGAGACAATTCATGTAGTAGTTGCATGTTAAGTATTTCATACCTCTCTGTGTAACTAGTCTCAAAGGTTTTAACACAACTCAACCATATATTTTAACAATGTTTCCATATGTCTGGTATGAGCAAGAATATTCTTTGTATGCCGAGTCAAAGTCCACACAATGGATACAAAGCCACCTTGGTTATCAATACCATGGTGCATCATATTTGTTTACTACATCAAAAAGGATTTCTTAAAGATATGAATCCTCTATAAAAAATAAAAGGAAAACTCATCAATAAGAAACAAACATCAGATTTCTATCCATCATCCAACATTTCTTCTAACTAATAGCTCCATCCTACATCACAATATCATTAGTACCACATTCATCTTGCATCCACAATTTCATCATTACATATCATGATCATAGAAAAGAAAATAAAAAACATCATCCATCATATATCAATATCCATCATATATGTAATAAAATATCATATATCAATATCCATATATAGATCATCCATCCATCCACATCATATGCATACATCAGAAAGAACAAAACATGTATAAGCATACATCATCATCCATAATCATCACATAACTCATAATGAAGTCAAATCAAAGCATGTACATATCTCAAATATATCATCATAAAAAATGAGAATGTTAGGTACATCACCAAATAACATATTTGATATCATAATACAAAAAGATACATATATATGAGGCCTCAGCTAGGCCTTTGAATGTATATATGAAATCATGTCTACAACAATGTCTCTAAAATAATATACATCATAATGATCAAGTACAAATAATCCTACTTTCTGGTTGGAGGTGGGGACATCTAATGATCATGGCTCTGGTGTGGAGAGGGTTGTGGCATGACCAATGGCTGATCTAAAATCTTAACTGACTAATCTTCCAACTCAGCTGCACCAATGCCTATACTAGGCTCATCGAACCAAGGATGTCTACATGCTCTAGAGATGAAAACCTCATAAAGAGTATGATAATAAGTGGCCTCCCTCATCTATTGGTCCCACTTTTCTTTGAGAGCATCACACTCTGACTTGAAGGTATCCCTCTCAACTATAATGACCTATTCGGTAACATGATTTTTCCCACTCTTAGTGTCCCCCTCTACCCTGAAGTTGTCCCTTTATTGTTTGGTCATATCCCGCTTTGTAGTCAAAGCTACAACCTTGGCCTCTAAAAATTGTCTCCTAATAATTTATACATCCCTGGTTGTTTTCAATTGTACTATCTATGCAGTCATTGTTGCATCACTAGGTGGAGGAGGGGGACCATGTGCCTAATCCTGTTGCATGGGATCATCATGCTAATCCTGATACCCATCCTTTCTCACTTTGTCCAACTACTTCACAATGATCCTAACTCACTGACACTCACCACAATAGCAAGTAATACCTATTCTACCTATAGTTGGCACAATGCCAACAGGATCTGTGAACCTCAGAGGAATCCATCAAGCCCACCACTGATCATAACCTAGGTAGTCCCAATATCTATGAGTCCAAGTGGCCACCCCCATCCAAATGGGGCAAGAGCTTTGAAATCGGCCATAGATGCATCATGGTTTTCCTAAAGACCCCACACTCGAACCTCTCGAGTGGTCTTGCCAAAATGAATTTGAGTCATCAACAAAATGTCTTTGTCTCTCGCCAAACTGGCGAGGCACTCGATCAAGTAAATATTACTTAAGAAAAGAATGAACATGACTGATCAACCATAGTGTCTATCTACAAAATGGTAGTTGCTCCTAGTCATCATTCCAAGCATCATATTCCAACCACGATCTCCAAACAAAACTAGGCATATCATCTATCACGTGATGCTAGTAAGGTAGCTGCCCGAACCAAGTGTAATGAAGAAAATCACCATATCTATATGAATAATGATCCTCTAGATCTTGATCCAAAATTCCATCAGTCCTAGTAATTGGGATATGCTCCCATACCCATACATGAAGTAATGACATACTAGCAAAAATGGAACTGCCTAGATGGTAGGAAACCTTGTGCATATCTCTATAAATATGTGCAAGGAGACATGGGCCCCATGCATACCTAGCACCATGCTCAAACATCTGCTCGATGCATACACCCCAACCAATCAAAAATTGCATGCTTCGTTAATCAGGAATGATGAGCCTCGAGACCAAAGCACATAGAACCAGCGAAACAGGATCCACACTGCCAACAAAGGGAGGCAGGTCTATCTTTTACTCCTAAACACAAAGATTCCCAACACCAAGGAATCGACACAAAGCACGTGTACCCTTTTGTATAGAATAAGTCACTAGCTCTCCATGAATCGATACATGGAGGATCCTCCATACATCTTCTAAGGTGATGGTGGCCTCACCAATAGGTAAGTGAAAGGATGATGTCTCAGAATGTCATCAATCTACAAGGGCGGACATCATAGCTCTATGGAATCTAATCATAGGCATGTAGCAAATATGTTGTAACCCCACAACATCTATAACATCTCACTCCAGCTCATGGAACCCAGTGATCAAATTGAATAGCTCTTGCAGTCGTCACTCCCTTGAATATAGCAGTTTGAGAACTTCTTGCAACCATTCAACCCATGATGTTAAGAATTTTCTACAAAGACACAAAACAAACCTATGATTGCAAAAAAACTGACACAAAATTCCACAAATAGGAAAAGCAGTTACTTTGTTGTCAAAAGTGAAAGGCAAACATATATCTCAAAAATGAACATTCTTCACAAGAGAAGCCATTCAACTTGAAAAAAGGTCAAAATCAAATATTTCAAATAAAAGTGAAAACAAAAGTGAACATCTAACTCAAAGGTGGCAGAAAAAATCAAAACCAACATAGATATAAACATCAAAACGGTCATTTTGATGCAAAAGAAAAAAGTTCACAAAACTTCTGCTTACGCCTAAAAAAATTTCATGCATTAATTACACAAAAATGACAAGATGAAAATAGGAAAGGAAAGGGTACATACTAGGGCACCAATGTTAGTAGGCCTCTTGAGCTCATGAACCACATCTGTACGATGTGGGGCTCCTCAACAATCACAAAATCACAAAATCCAAAGGCAAGAAATCACTATAGGCTCAAAATGCAAATAAGGTAAATTAAACCCTAACTTTTTACCTAGGAAACCCTCCTAGGTTCAAATTATGAGCTCTTGGGAGCATTTGAACTATCCATAAGGGTCCTATAGGCTAAATTTTTCATCCTCTACACATCTAAACTGAAATGAAATAGTGTCACAAGATCAACCTGAAAAATAATTTTTTTGACTAACCTCTTGAGGGGGCAGCCTAGCATCCTACCATCATTCTGCTAACCACCAAGGCATAGTGGGGCATATAAAACTTTTCAAATATTGATCTTAAGATTGAATTCTTCGAAACAAAGCAACCACTACTTTATCTCAGAGGGGCAAAATGTAGACATGTAAAAATGACCTAACACTTATCACACATCCTAAATGATATTTTCTCATCATCGGCATCATTATCAGCTAATATCACTGCATTTCACATCAATTACATCAAAAACCCTAATTTCCTCTATTAATTGAATAATATTACATTATTTAATTAATTCACTTTTGACTAATTAAATAAATTTAATTTATTTAGTAAGGTCCTAATCTAACTTGATTCCTCCTAATTAATTAAATAACATCAATTATTTAATTATGTCACTAATTTACCCTATTCCCCTAAATCAATTAAATTATTACCACTTAATAGTTTAATTAAATCACTTTCCCTTTCTAAACATAAATAATTAAATTAATTATTCAGAACATCATTAAAATGGGTCAAAATAAACAAATGAAACTTTTTTTGTAAAATTCAAACATGACTTGCATGCTCAACTCAAAAAGATTAATTAATTAAATCAATTAATTACTTACCCTCACCCACTTTCATGATTGAGCAAATTATGACCACTGATTGCTCACTCTAATTAGTTGAATGATCCATCTATTCCTGATTGATTCATCTGTTATTCAATCCCATTGAAGGCTCAACTCGATTTCCTTAATTCCATTGAACATTCAAATTGATTTCATCAATCACACTGATTACGTAATCAAAATCCACTAATTATTCCCATCTAAATCCTCTTAACAGTTTTGAACTATCGATCAAGATATTCTACTATGGGATCTTGAGTATTTATTTCAAAACACAAAATCTATATAAAAATCCTCTTCTTCCTCAAAAACAATCATAGAATTGACATCTTTTGCACAAAGAAGTAATTCTGAAATTACAATCAATTTCTTGAAGAACTTTGAGACACATCTTTGATCAACACACACACATTTAGAGCTTTTGCAACACATCAATGGAGGCTTCACATTGATACAATGATCCAACATCATCGCAAATACACTTCAACATAGGATGGTAACACTATGTTTTATGAATTCATTTTATGTTATGTCCTTTGATTGCATCATTTGATTTTGTTTCTTCATAGTTTCATTTTGTGAGTAATGGGTATGAATCTAAATATTCCATTTGAATTAGATTAGTGTTTAATTCATTCATGTTTGATTATCCTTATTGCATTCTCAATTTCCCCCTTACAACAAAGACCCACTGGGGTTTTCATCCAATAGACACCTGACAAGGGGGAAGCTACCAAGGTAATTAGTATTCCTAAGCCCACACTAGTCCTTCTTGTTCCTTAGTTGATCCCAACAAATCTTAGCAAGCAAGGCTTTGTTGGTAGGTTGGATTTTCCTTAGACCAAGTGCCCCCCCCCCCCCAAATTTAGGAAGGCATCCCTTGTCCCAACTAATTAGTGCCAACTTTTTCTCCTCGGTGCTAGACTAGAGTAAATTCCTTAAGATTTTTTTAAATTTCTCTGCTATGTATCTAGGAATTTTGAATATAAAAAGGAAATAAACCAAGATCCCTTGGAGGGTAGTAGTAAGGAGTTGAAGCTTACTAGCATGACTAGGGATTGAGCATTTACATCCAACCAACTTTCATTGAACTCTCTCAATGACAGAATTCCAGAAGGTGGGATTAAATTCTCTAACAATGAGAGGAAGACTCAGGTACACTGAAGGAAGGGCCGTACTCACACAACCCAAAATAGTAGTCACCCTATCCTATAAAACAAGAGTGCTATTAAAGAAATAAATCATACTCATGTTGTAATTTATACACTAGCTCAAGCAAGCAACATAGTTGTTAAGGAAAATTTTCCATTTTCTTTCTTCCACAACCAAGGCTTTCCTGAACAAGATGGTATCATTGACAAATTATTGTATGAAAGCTGGTTCTAGAGTGGTGGCAGGTTTAATTCCCTTGATAGAACCATCTAACAACATTCTAGCAACATTCCTACTTAGAGCATCAACAACCATTGTGAACATGTAAGGAGATAGAGGGTCTCCCTATCTAATACCCCTCCCAACATTAAAGAACCCATGAAGCACCCCATTGGCCAAAACAAAGTATTTCATAGTTGTAGTGCATTCTAAGATGATATTAATCACAGTCTGATTGAAATCAATTTTAGCTCAGACTTTGGGTAGAAAACTCCATAGGAATTTGTCTTAAGCTTTTGAAATATCAAGCTTAAAATCCATACTAGCATTGTTACATCTTTCCATAGAGTGCAATATTTTGTGAGTGTCAATAGCAGCATCCATGATTTGATGGTCTGGGACAAAGCCTTTTTGGCTAGGACTAATCATTTTTTCTAGGTAAGGTTTTAGGTGATTCACTAGAATTTTGGAGAAGATATGATAAATGGTGTTACAAAGGATGATAGGCTAGAATTCAATCATATTCTGTATTCCATCAATTTTGGGAATGATAGCAAGGAAGGTTTGATTCAACTGTTTGAGCAGTTTACCAGACTTGAAAAAATCCTTGGCTATAAGAAATAAGTCATCACCAACAATGTCGCAAAAAACTTGGAAGAAAGCTAAGGGTATCCATCAAGCCCCAGGGCCTTGAAGGAACCTATACTGAACACAACAAACCTAACTTCCTCCATAGTGACAGCTCCAAGAATATTATCATTATCCTCACATGATATAGAGGTAAGAACAAGGTCTAGTAGAAGGTCTTCAAATCAAAATTGTGTGCCACAATAGGCCTAGATAAGGTGTGTTGGAAATAACTAGAGGACAATAGACCAATTTGGGTAGGGGTAGTAACTTCAACTCCTAACTCATCTTTCATTTTTTTTATCAGATTCCTTTTCTAATACTTGAGGGTCAGAACATGGAAAAAAGAAGTGTTCCTATCAACCTCTTTCAACCATTGGACTCTAGATTTTTTCTTCCAAAATATCTCCTCTTTTCTCAAGAATTTTTCCCATTCCATGTATTCATTCCTTTCCTATTGGCAAGTCTAAATACTCACATCTTCCTCCTCCATCCTTTTTGTGTTATCCTAAGATTATTAGAAATCACCCTTTTTTTATGGAATGCATCCCCAAACACCCTCTTGTTCTAGTCTTTAACCATGTTTTTGATGTACTTCAATTTATGGAATACCCTAAATGTGGGGGATCCATGTACTGGGGTATTCCACCAATAAAAAAATTTATTCTTGAATTCTAGGTGAGAATTCCACATGATTTCAAATTGGAAGGGAAAAGGACCAACAACAGAGTGTTCATTCATGACCAGTAGTAAAGGGTTATTGTCCAAGACAATTTGGGACAAAGCCAAAAAATTGGAGTTAAGTAAATTCATCCAATGAGGAGAGAAGAGGAATATATCAAGTCTAACCTAGATTAGACAATCCCCCATATGTCTATTAGTCCAAGTGAAATCTTGGCCATGTAAGTCAATGTCCAACAACCCCTTATTACTTAGAAAATCAGCTAAGTCAATCATACTATCAGAATAGTTAGTCATACCCCAGCTATTTTTTGAAGGGTATAAGGGAGAGTTGAAGTCTCCTACCACTAACCAATGGTCCCCCTATTATTCTATATCCAACTAGTGACATCCTGCCAAAGGGATTTTCTTGCATTCCTTATATGAGAGAAGTAATCCCCACATTGTTCCTGCATTGGAATATTTTAGAACCAGTAAGTCTATTAGGATACCACATCACAAAAAACCCACCCAAAGCACCATCTGCATCACTATAGGAATAATGGGCATTCAACCAAATGTACTTAGCTATGTTTTCAAAGTTTTTTTTTTTCATTTTAATTTCTTGTAATAGTAATACATCTATCTTGTGTTCCCACACATATTCTTTAGATCCATCTATTTGTGGGGGCTATTTAGCCCACACACATTCCAGAATAGGACTTTCATTTAGACCATTTCTCAAAGGACACTTCCAATGTCCTCTATTTCCCAATAGCATTCAAACAAATTGTTGAAATCATAAATGACTTGAGAAATAAATTTAAAATTCAATGAGGTGAATGAGAAGTAATTTAAGGAATTTTTTAACCTTGTAGCTTTATAGAGCCAAAACAAAGGGGTATGAGTTATGTGCAATTAGAGTGGCTCAATTGGAAGATTCAAAGGAACCTACATGACAAGATTACCCTTTTCTCCAATAATTTTTGGTTATCTTTCTTTAATCTTAGAGCTAAAATCTTAGTTATAGGAACTACTCTCAAAAGCATTGATATGACCTCATATGTCCCCGTGGGGAGAACCTATAGTTGTTAAAAATAAAGATGAAACTCTATGTTTATTCATAGACTATAAAACGCTCGATAAGGAAATAATAAAAAACAAATACCCTTTGCTTCACATCAATTGTCTCTTTGATTAAATATGCAATGTAAATATTTTTTTCAAAAATTGACATCAAAGCACAATATCATCAATAGAGAATAAAAGAGAATGATATTTCTAAAATATCTTTTAGAACAAGATATAATCATTGTAGTTTGTAGTGTTACCTTTTACGTTAATGCATGCATCAACTATGTTAATGAGCTTGATGAATAGTATTTTTAGAGATTACTTGGATAAGTTTTTGCTTGTCATCTTAAATGATATTTTGATATACTCAAAAAAGAGAGAACACATGTGTCATTCAAGATTAAATAGTTCAACATTCAAGAGAAAGCATAAGTTTTATCCAATAAATTATCCAAGTGTGCATTCTTATAGAAAAAAATGTAATACTTAAGTCATGTTATCTATGCCAAGGGAATTTCTATTGACCCAAAAAAGATAAAGTAATATTGGAGTGTCCAACACCAATTTTTTCATGAGGTGTATAATTTCATAAGTTTGATAGGATACTATAGGAAGTATGTGCTACACTTTTCTAAAATATCCAACCTTATAAATTTACTTTAGCTAAAGGGGCATCCACTTGTATGGTCATATAAGTACAAAAATATTTCCAAATCCCAAAGGAAAAGTTAAACTCTTTCTCAATTCTTAAATTTATTGATGTTGAAGGTTGTTTTGTAGTCACCAAAAATGCATCAAGTGAATTATTGGGTCTAGTGTACTTATGCAAGATGGTCAAGTTGTGATCTATGAGTCTAGAAAGCATTGTTCGAATCAATTTAATTACACCCCACATGATTGGAACTTGTAGTGATAGTTCATGTATTGTAAGTTTGGAGGCATTACTTGTTGAGAAAGCAATTTAAATTGAAAATAAGAAAAATGAGACTCAAGTATATTTTCATGTAGCCTAGCCTAATTACAAAATAAAGTGATGGTTAGAATTAACATATATAAAATTATAATTTTGACATTAAATATACTAAATGAAAAGAAAATTGAGTGGTTGATGCTCTTAGTCACATATGACACATTACCATGATGACTGCTATTCAATCAGATTTTTAGAAACAAGTTTTAAAATTCTCATCAAGAGATAAATTCTATGAGAAAAGAAAAAATGCCTCTTAGAAAATTTGGAGGATTACTAATATTATGGGTATAATTCAATCTTAGTGGTCTTTTAACTTTTTCCAAGGAAAAATGTACATTCCAAATCAAGGAGGTTTGATGTTAGAATTAAGAGAAGTTCACTATGCACCATATTCAAGATACCCAAGTGTAACCAAGTTGATGGATCATCTAAATCCACTATATTTCTAGAAAGATATCAAGTGAGACACTAGTTACTTTTGTGGCTATATTTTTAGATTGTTAGTTGGTTAAAGTTGAAAAAATTCACCCTATAATATTACATGATCCTCATAATGTACCAAAATAAAAATGGTAAGTGATTATCATGGATTTTATCTTTAAGTTTTTCCAATGTCTAGGAACTATCATGACATGATCCTAGTGGTCATACACAATCTCACAAAATTTAATTATACTATGAAAATTACCAACTAGTGCATCGATCTTTGAAATAATATTTTTTATAATATCTTTAGACTTCATGGAGTTTTAAAAAATATTATCTCAAATAGAAATGTTTAGATGACTTTACGATTTTGTTAAACCTTATTCTTAATATTGAAAACTCAATTGAGCATTATTGAAAGTTATCAACCAAAGATTTATGGTCAAAATAAAAGGGTGAATCAAGTCTTAGAGGATATGTTGTTAGTATATTGTATGGGTCAACAATAAAATTGGGAGGAATACCTACACAGAGACACCTAAATTTGGACACTTAATTTATCCAAATTTATCCCTTTTCATCTAAACATCCTCGTATCCACATTAATTAAGTAATATCATTATTATTTAATTAATACCTCTAAATTTTTTCTAATCCCTAAGGTATCTAGTTAAATAATTAAATACCTTCCCTTTTCATCAAATGAATTAAATAAATATGACATTTATTTAATTCCTTATATGTCACATCCTTTTTATCTAATCATAATCCATCTTCTAATCTCATCATTAGAGATGCACATGCCTAATCCTTGATTAGGATGTGTCACATCCTCCAACTTTTGCAAGTTGGCCTCTAATCTCTCTTAGCCACCTAACCCTCCTCTAATCCTTCATTAGCTAGCCTAATCAACCTCTCAAGGAATTTTTAATTCCTTTTATCCTTCCAAGGAATATTAAATTCCTTTTTCTCTTCCCCATGTGATCTTTGACTTGTCACATCAAGCCACATGTGAACTCTTCTTAATCTCCCACTTTCCTCTAATATGTCATTAATTTTTCTAATCGGGTGCTTGCACAACCTTAATCACTTAATTAGGATCTCCATGTCATTCATGTGTCCTAAGTCAACCCTATTAAATGCTTTCTCCTTTTGGAGAAGGCTCCATTCCCATGTGAATTTTAATTCACATTTAATCCCCCAATGCATTTCAAAGAATTTTAAATTTTTTTCTCATTCCCATGTGGATATTTGAAGAATTTTTAATTCCTCACATATCATTTCACCCACATGGGGACAAGGACCTCCTTTATGAGGAGATCTTGTCCAATTCCAAGGTACTATGTACTACCTCCATGTCATGTACTCTCCTTCCAACTCATGTACACATCATCCTTTTCAAACCACTTCACATGCCACATGTCAAAATGTGAGGGCTTGTGAGTTCTCAACTCACCATATCCCTACATCTTGGCCTTGTTGGTTTAATCCCAACCATCTATTTCCCTAGAGAATTCAAAATTCTCTATAAATACCCCCTATTTTCTCTCATTTTGGGGAGATCATTTGCTAGCCAAACTCTTGCAAAATTTTCTCTTGAGCCATACTTAGCCAATACTTTCATTTGCATCCACTTTCATCCATTTTTCCATCCATCTCACAATCCACACTTGCATCTTTGCCATCAAAGGAGCATACAACCAAAAATCGAAGGGCCAACCGGCACAACTCAACAAGGTAAAAGGTTCCATTTTGTTTTGTTAAGTTAAGCATTTTCCCAATCTTGAGGTGTAGGGTGTTTATAGTTGTTGTTTGCACTCTTTTGTTTGCTGCTCATTTTCTAACAAGTATTTTCCCCCATTCACTACCTCTATTTGATTTTGCATATAATAAATGATACCACTCTACTTTTAAAAAGTTTCCATTTGAGGCATTATAAGATATAAAATATAGAACAACCATCAATTGGGATAAGCTAGAACATAGGATGTGCATTCTAGGCTAAAAATGTTAGTGAAAATGAAAGAGAAAGTTAAATTGATCAATAAGAGGTCGATTGAATCCATTGATGGGTTGGAGAGTTACACACCAACTTAAAGTGAATTGTGAGATAATTTTTCTAGGATATAAGGTTCTCCTTAGAGTTAAACCTCATAAGAGTTTGAATAAGCTAAAAAATTCAATAAAACTAGATTCTATATTTATGGGCCATTTTGAAGTGTTCAAATTTATTAACTAAGTTGCATAAAGAATAGCTTTAACACCTTCTCTTACTCTATTATATAATACGTTTGATGTGTCTTATTTCAAAAACTATTTAGTAGATTTTTACTCATGTTCTTGATTGGATTTTTTAATAGGTTTTGGACCCAAAAGTGGTAATAATAGTGTCTCTCAAAGTGCTTGAGGTTTACAAGTTTCACTTGCATAACAAAGAAGTAACTTAGTGCAATTTCTTGTGGGACCAATATTTAGAGGATAATGCCACATGAGAGGACTATGAAAAGTTTCATGAAGCTTTTCCTCATGTTTTTGCATAAAAATTCAAGAAAACTTTTGTTATCGTGATTGAATAAGCCATCGAGATGATAAATTTTTCATAGTGGGGAAGGATCTCACATCCCATTTTATCATTTATTAAAAAAATATTTAATTGGTGACTAATTAATTGATCTAGGCACATGTAATAATTGTTTTAAATGGTACACTAAAATGATGATTTTTTTTTCAAGATATTACGATAATTTAATATTTGTTATCTTTGTAAACTAATGTGCATTTGCAAAATGCTAGGATACTAGTCCTTATTATGATTTATAATCCTTAATTTGATTTGAATAAAATATATTATTGATACATGTATCATGATGTACCATGAAATTAGTAGAATTCAACTAATGTATAATTTTTCAATTATTTCATGACTTTATGACAATCTATTTTTCAAGTTAACAGAGATATTAAGTCTTTATGGAAACGATTATTATCACTATCTAGAGGAGGTCCCTGAATGTGCCATTAAGAACACATTAAGAAGGAATAACTTTTTGGGGTTAATGCACCGATTTGTGACACAAAAAAGGTGCCACTTTTTGCAAAAAACCCATAATAGGCCATTGTGCACTCACCAAACTAGTTAGCCATTTGGAAAGCACCAAATTTGGCACTTGCCAAATGGAAAATCCCTTTTAAAAAACAAGTCATTTTTCTCCTCATTTTTTCTGCAACCCACAACTTGAGCTCCCATTTTCTACTCCTCCAACTCACACTCGTCAAAAGGAGATCGAATTTTGCTTACAATTCTTTGCGAGGATGCTGCCAAGATGTCAAAGAGATTGAAGAGATCAAAGAGGTATGTATTTCTATTGTTTTAATTTTGAATTTAAATTAGAATGTAGATTGAAATAGGTTTTTTTAAAAACTTTGCTTTAATTTCTAGGAAATCAATCTCCACATCAAAATATTGATAGTTCATAATCACCCCCTCACAAAGAGCCTCTTGAACAAGAACAACCTCAAACTGCTTCGTCAATTCATAGGAATCTACAAGGAACCCAAGAAAATATCTTAAATAAAATTGAAAACAACAAAAGAGAGATTGAACAATTGATTGGAAGATTAAATGAGCATGCTAAAACCCACCCTTATAGGAGAGGGATTGTTGAATCGCTGAATTCAATTACATGTAGGAGAAATGAGTGAGCAAATCAATTTTTGGTCGAATAAGAGGGATGAATTAAAAGAAAATTATGCTAGTGGTCTTTCTTATCCAAATGTGAAAAAAGAAAAATTTAGCAACGCTGACTTGTGTGCCCTATTTACAGACCTAAGAGCCAATGCACCTTTCTCACATGCATGCAGGAGGTTCCCCATCCATTGGTGCCACCGTGAATTAATAAAAAATAATTTTTGGGAGTGGTGGTGGATGGTTTTTGACCAACCTCCATGCAATAACCATGAGGTACCACAATATTTTTTGAGGAAACTCTATTGTGAGTTTTTCCTCAATAAGGTGTCAAATTGTTTTGACATTTTAGACTTTCAGGGTAGAGTTGGGGGATCCACACATGATAGACTAGGTGCACAATGTAATCCATAGTTGGCACCAAGACCCTTGGCCAAACCAATGGTGGAGCATGTCATTGTTCCTTCTGTTGTGAAGGATAGTGTCAAGGTGGACACACTATCTGAGTTTATTAGCTCACTCACTTAGAGCATTGTATAGTGTGTGAGGCCTCTAGTAGAGCCTGATATGGATGAGACCTCTAGGCCTAGAGTTCCACCCCACCATTGTCACTCTTACGATGTTGTTTTCACATATGATTATCAAAGTACTTGAGATGCACCTACACAACCTACATCAATTGCAGAGTAGATAGTTATGACAGATGCATTGCTCAATGAAACATTCAGCATTGATACTCAGGTAAAACTCAACAAGTTCATTTAATTTTTTTTATTAAATTCTATTTTGAAATATAAGAGTAACTAAATTAGTATAATCAATATGATGAAAATTCAAGGTTGGAGTGTTCATGATACATGCACCATTCTTGTAGACCCTTATTTCTTTTTGACATTGAGTCCACAGGTATGCAACTAGTGTTATAGAAATAATTATTGCATGTGAACAATTGAATGTTATTTGAATGATTGTCTGATAACACGCTTTGAATGTCAAAAAAAAATTTGGTGGACCTTCAAGCTCCACACATTGCTATTCACACCATCAAACAACTTTCACTTAGGTAACCTTTATTCATTAATGGTGTTGTAAAACAATGTTAGCTATTTTTGGTAATTTTGCGTGTACAAGTCTCTTATACATTATTACTACACACCTCAAATTCCCACTTCATGTCCTATATTCAAACCTTAGACACCACCTAATTCACCTTATGTTCTAATATTCCCTCGTAGTCACATCCCATAACCTCTAATAGTTCACCTTATGTTTTATTAACCCATTCTAGCTCATCCAATTAATCTCTACTAGTCCATTATATGCTCCATTATCCCCTCTTAATCATGTCCCATTATCTTCTCCTAATTCACCCTATGTTCCTATATTCCTTCCTAATCCCATCCCATTAACATTTAATAGTTCACCCTATTTTCCATGATCCCCTCCTATCCCATCCCACTAATATCTACTAGTCCATCCTATGTTTCATTATCCCAAGTTCTACTTCCATCTTATTGTAACCTCTATTATTTCACCCTATGTTCCATCATCCCCTCTTGGTCTTTTCCCTTTATCCATTCCATGTTATACCATCTTTGTCCATGTTTCATCCTATAAAAATAATCTTATAAGAAACCTTTACTTTCACTCATTATTGATCAAAACTCTTCTCCATTATTACTACACACCTCAAGTTCCCACTTCATGTACTATAGTCAAACCTAATTCACCCTATTTTCCATTATTCCCTCCTAATCCCATCCCATTAACCTCTAATTTAGTTCATGCTATATTTTGTTATCCCATCCTAGCCCATCCCATTAATCTCTATTACTGCATGATCCTATGTTCCATTATCCCCTTCTATTCCCATCCCATTACGCTCTCTTATTTCACCCTATGTTCCATTATCCCCTCTTGGTATTGTCCCATTATCTTCCTCTAATTCACCCTATGTTCCTTTATTCCCTCCTAAACCCAATCCATTAACATCTAATAGTTTACCCTATGTTCTATGATCCCCTCTTGGACCATCTCATTAATCTCTACTATTCCATTCTATGTTCCATTATCCCCTTTGACTCCCATCCCATTGTACCCTCTATTATTTCACCATATGTTCCATTATCCCCTCTTGGTCTTGTCTCTTTATCCCTTCTATGCTATACTTCCTCCATCTAAATTTTATCCTATACACATACCGTTACAAGAAATATTTCCTCCCACTCATTATTGACCAACTCTCCTCTCCATTACTACAACACAACTCAAAAACCAACATCATGTGCTATAGTCAAACCCTAGAGACATCCTAATTATCCTATGTTCCATTATCCCCTCCTAGTCTCATCCAATTATACCCTCCTAATTTACCCTATACCCATATTCACCCTATGCACTCATCTATATCTTCACAATTGTTGACATCATCTCCCTTAAAAGCTATGAGGACACTTACATACACTATTCTATATTTCTAGACAAGAAGAATATGAATGTCCATCCTAGGTATTGTGCCAGCAACCACTATTATTGATCATGCATGATGATGCATGACTTGGACTATTCTTTTGATCAATAATAATGAGTTCACTTGAATTCTGCAAGTATAGCTTCTCACTATCATGGTGACTACAACCTTTGTTTTCATCTTACTCATAAGTTAACCTTATGCCTTTGCCCCTTATGGTCATGATCATTGTCCTTGTATCCATTTGTTTTAAACATTGGCATGTAAGGGTGCATGTTTATGTATATTGATTTGGATGACCTATATGAAGTATGATATTTGAAAGCATGTCTCAAATGAAACTTCAACCATGATATCCACACCAATACCTCTATTACAATTATGTTCAATAGAATTCATGTGTTTCATTATGCACTGAGAAAGTGGCCCACAATGGTATTCGTACATGTGTAGCAATGTTGTAAGGTAGTCCTAATCATCATCATCCCCATATCATCCCAATCCACCACCACTAATTTTATCCTCACCTACTACTTACATAATTATAAGAATGTCATGCTTAGATGTCTTTGTGGCTTTGGTGCTAAGTTTCCATCATCCATACCTTCATCCAATCCCAATCCATTTCCTCTTTCTTATCCTTTCCCTTCCTTTGACAATAGAAACCAAGCCTTTAGCAAAAATTCCCCTCCAAATCCTTTTCAAAGTCATCACCATCATCCTCAATTTACCAATCCATGTAAGCTTCCACCTCTTATTCCACTTATTCATATCCCACATCCTTAGAATCCACATCACCCCACTATTGCCAAGCAAATTCATCCACCCCATCCCAACATAATAGCATAGACAAGGCAATGAACTATTTGAAAAAATTCCTCAAAGAAATGTGGTCTCATGGTGATGGAATGCCATGACAAACAAATTTTTCATGGCATTCCATCGCCACGAGACTGTATTTCTTAGAGGAATTTTTTCAAACAGTTCACTACCTTCTCTATGCTACCACATTTTTCATACATTTCTACCAAATCCTTTTATCAAACAGTTCACTACCTTGCTGCTATGGATAAAATCCTAAAACATGTGATTTCAAACAAGCTATGGATAGGGAAAATAGTAAGTTTACTAGTAAGAAATATATAGTTCAATAAGCACTCAAAATTTTATTGATTATCTCATACATTATAAGCCATGACATGCATCACTAGTCTAGTTTTTGTGATTGAATAATCTACTATTTTATTTTGAGATGTTTCAAGCAAAAACACCTCCCGATGTTGATAGGGAAATGGAGCATGGTGTATCCTCTACAATAGACAGATCGATGGCTCTCATGGGGGTATAAGGTAGATTAGTAAATTTCAAATTACATTTGTTGTTCTAGCTATTTATTATTGAAAAATAAAATGATTATTGATTTGTAGTTTAATTTCTATTTGGATGGTTTCTATAGGACTTTGGGATGCCATAGCTTGAGCATGCAGATCTTTTGATTGAGGAGATAGATTGTTTGGAGGTGATAAGTGATTATTTTGTTGAATATATCATTTTTAATAATGTATTTTTTATATATTAATGTCTTTATTTTTTATTGTAACAGTTGAAGCTTGATTGGGAGCTAAATAGGAGGAGCATCCCTCGAGTTCAAATTAAATGAGTTTCATATGCATCTCCATGCCCCTGACCAAAAAAGGTCACCCATCTATTTTCTTCACCTAGAGGGTAATGACTTTGATTGGGGTCTTTTTTTGTATTCCTGTATGGAATTTTTGGACATATTTTGCATTGCATATACTTGACATTGTATGCCTAAATGACATTCTTGTAATCCTATATGGCTATTTTGTATATATTTTATACTTATATTAATAGATATTGATGCATTCATACATGGCTATTTGGTTAATACACATCTTTTTTATCGATGGTGTCCATATTTGCATTATAAATCTATGCTTCAATAGATATGAGTTATGTGTATTCAAGTTTATACTTTATAACTTATGTGTATACTTTGCGACTTATGTGTATTCCAATGTATACCTTGTATTCATCTATCTACTTCATATTCATGTGTATACTTCATGGCTTGCATGTATTTGAGTACTTGTGCTTCACTTATTCACATGTATGCTTCACTTATTCATGTGTATACTTCACGTATTACGTGTATTCACGTGTATGATTCATGTTTCTAATGTATAATTCATTTGTTCCATTGTATTATTCATGATTCATGTGTATACTTCATGTATTCATGTGTATGCTTCATGCTTCTTGTGTATATTTCATGTATTATGTGTATTCACATGTATTCTTCATGCTTCCAATGTATAATTCATGTGTTCATGTGTATTCTTCATGATTCATGTGTTCATGTGTATTCTAGATGATGTATGCCCTTTCTCCTAGTCTTTGAGTGTCTTCATTGTAATATGAGATAATATGAACTCACAGTCCAATCATACTAACACCATTGTCCATGAAAACACAATCATAAAGCAATTACAATATGAGGACCGAGAAGGTCAATGTTTCACAGTTATAAAAAATTTAATCATTGTCTTTCATTTTCTCGTGATCTTGACATTTAGCATTTGGTTAGCCCTAGCATTGCTCATTGTTGTCCTTCACATTGAATATTTATTAATTGATGCTAAATGAATTTACTAATTGATGTTAAACAACTTCAATATTTCAAAAAATGATTCACCAAGGATTTATCATTTACTTATGTGCTAATTCAATGTTCTATGATACTGAATCAATATATAAAAGGCTACAAAATTATATTTCCCACCACTATGGCTTCCATATAGATCATATATTCATTATGTAATGTGTGCATGCTCAAACACATGCCTACGATGCTTATAGGCTAGATTTCACACTCCTTTTGTGTTATTGTTGACATGTGGCCCTTGAAATCCATAAGATAATGGTGTAGTAAATGAGCACATTGATTCTTTAGATTGTATATTAGTAAAGTCTAATGTTACTCTTGTAAGTAATAACTATGCTTCTAATCAATTGAACATATCATTCATATGCTTTCTTTTGTGCTTCAATTAGTGAATTAGTTGGATGAAAGTAAGAAATTAAATAACTCAAACACACATTGAAAGAGATATTTACAAAAAAAAATATTGAAGTTGTGCTTCCTCATTTCCACTATCATCTTGAAACATTTACAAGTCAATTTGGCCTTTCAAATGCATTGGGGCCTTGTCAAGAACATTTTCAATCCTCTATTAACTTTCCTTCTTGTGGATTGCATACTTATTCAATCTACTTCTCTCCTACACTCATCTATATTGTCATCTTATATTCCTAATTTGAAACTACAACTCACCAACCTCCATATTTGACTTTCAACGATTTTACTCATGCTTACACAAGAGCATCTGACTCATAGAATATTATAAATTCCCCCGCACAAATATATGGAAGAGAAATTAATTCAACTACATGTTGGTCAATTGGTTCTACCATTTATCTCATTTAGAGTAACATCCATTATTGCAACCATGTCTCACATGCATATAATAATTGAAAGTGAATATTGCAATATTTCCACATGATGCACCAAGTGGATGTCAACACTCCTATGTGATTATGACCGTAATCATCAATTTACATATGCATACTACCTTCATGCTAAAAATGATCTTTAATATCACTGTGTGACCCAAGTGCATGTCAACACTCCTATGTGATTATGACCATGCAATAATCATCATGATGCCCCAAATCTATGCTACAATCAATGTGATGAAATAATAAACATGCTTCAATTGATATCATTTCAAATCTAAATTCAAATTTGCATGGAGAAATGTAAATTAGCTTGCAAGATGTTTTTTATTCTTGTACTTTTTTTATGTTTTTGTTCTTTGCAAAGTAAATTTCATACCAAGTTGAACCTGTCATGTCAGTTCTCACCTAGCCCACCTTTCCATTTATGACTAAATTTTTTTACTCATCAAATTTCTTTCCTACCTCTACTCAACGCCTACATAACCAATTCTTACTTGGAAAGATTACTTGAATTGGAGGGCTTCTCTTCTCTTTATTATGTGTGTATACAAAAAATGGTGACAATATTATGCATGACTTGTGTATCTACATGAAAATGATAATTTATTGAAAATAAGAATACCAAGAATGATGCCTCTTAATTCCATTGGATATTTGCAGTTGTTCTTCTCAAGAGGACTTGATGGCTAACCCATATTGAAGCTTGATAAGTAGAATAGCTCCCATTTTTCATAGAAGTGGAGTTAGTTCCCTACTTGCTTCTTTCAAAAAATGGAAGCATAAAACAATTATGAAAGTGCTTCTTGACTATTACAAAATCTAATTTTTTCTCATACATATGAATGTTCATCAACATTTTACAAGGTTACCTTTAAAAATATCCTTCCAAAGGAATTTTTACCAAAAATAGTAATGATGGTATCTCTATGGGTTATTCCTTCTTGATAGATTCCTCCTTCGAGGGGTCTTCTTCTATTGTATGCTTGGATTGTAGTTAATTAGGTTTCCTCTTCATTCTTTATTTTAAATGATCTATCCTTCTTTGATCGCCCCTTCAAATGCTCTACACAAAGTTTAAAGATGTTTTTTTAACATTTTGCATGCCAATGCCCACTCATGTTGTAATAAGTGCAATAAGTGCCAATGCCAATTCTTTTAAAGTTTTTTCTTTGACCTTTATAAGATTGCTTTCTTTGCTTCTCAAGGATTCATAGTCATTGTCATTTTGTCTGTTTAGTGTAGCTTTATAGGACTCTTAAGGGATATCATCAGTTCAACATATCCTGGACTATTTCGGTGTGTTCGAGTGTGAAACAAGACATGCTTAGCCTAAGTACTCATCTGGATGTGTTGGAACTGTCAATTTGGTTGAACGAGTTACAAAACTAAAGTTATGCCCCTTTGCAACTTTACACTGGTTGCATTTGACACTTTTTTCATCAACTGAAAATTAACACTATGGGAAAATGCCTTTGAGATATCAAAAACCGAGAGAGGTTGTTGTATAGGGTCCCAACATGATCCCATAGCTTCAAATGAAAAGTTTCTAAGTGACAATATTTTTGAGTAATAACTTGTCAAAGATTGTAGCCCTTTTGCACTTTGGACTCTTAAGGGATTTCATCGGTTCAACGTAGCTCAAACTATTTTGGCATGTTTGGGTGTGAAAGAGGACCATGAATAGCCTAAACATACCCATCCAGATGTGTTGGAACTATCAATTTGGTTGCATTAGTTGCATAACAAAAGTTAGGCCCCTTTGCAACTTTACATTGCTTGTATTTGACACTTTTTGCATCAACTAAAAAGTCAAAACCATGAGAAAACACCTCTAAGATATCAAAAATTGAGAGATATTATTGTACAGGGGCCCAACATGATCTCTTAGCCTCATAAATAATGTTTCTAAGCAACATGGTTTCTGAGTAACTGCTTGTCAAAGATTGCTTCCCTTTTGCACTTTGGACTCTTAAGGGATTTCACTAGAACAATGTAGCTCGGATTGTTTTGGCATGTTTGGGTGTGAAAGAGGACCATTCCTAGCCTAAACGTATCCATATGGACATGTTGGAACTATCAGTTTGGTTGCATGAATTGCAGAACAAAAGTTACACCCCTTTGCAACTTTACACTGTTTGCATTTAACCCTTTTTCCATCAACTTAAAAGTGGACACTACGAGAAAATGCCTCAAATATATCAAAAACTGAGAGAGGTTATTGTAGAGGGGCCCAAAATGATCCCATAGCCTTAGACAAAAAATTTCTAAGTGACACAGTGTCCAAGTAACTGCTCGTCAAAGATTGTTTCCTTTTTGCACTTTGGACTCTTAAGGGGTATCATTGGTGCATTGCAAATCAAATTGTTTCAACATGTTTGGGTGTGAAAGAGGACCATTCCTAGCCTAAATGTACCCATCCATATGTGTTGGAATTGTCTATTTAGTTGCATGAATTGTAGAACAAAATTTACACCCCTTTGCAACTTTACATTGCTTGCATTTGACCCTTTTTCCATCAACTGAAAAGTGGACGCCACGAGAAAACACCTCAGAGATATCAAAAAATGAGAGAGGTTATTGTAGAGGGGCTCAACATGATCCTATAGCCTCATACAAAAAATTTCTAAAGGACATGATGTTAAAGTATTTTCTCATCAAAGATTGCTACCTTTTTGCACTTTGGACTCTTAAGGGATATCATTGGTGCATTGTAGCTCAAACATCACCATGAGACCACATTTTTTTGAGGCATTTTTTCAAATAACTCACTACTTTTCTATGCTAACACATTTTCCATACATGTCTACCAAATCATCTTATCAAACAAGTTTATGCTACCACATTTCATACTTTTCTACAAAGCATTTTTCATACATGCCCTGCAAAATTTTTATGAAACAAAAGATGATTTATTTGGAAAAATGCCTCCAAGAAATGTGGTCTCATGGTGATGTCCCACATTCTTTAGAAATTTTCCAAATAGATCTCTACGCCTTTTTCTATGCTACATATTTTTCCATACATGTCTACCAAACATTTTATGAAACATGTCTAGCACTACCACATTTTCATACATTTCTACTCAGCGTTTTCATACATTTATACGAAGACATTTTATATGAAACAAGGAAGTGAGTTGTTTAGAAAAATGCCTCAAAGAATTGTGGTCTCATGGTGATGGACCAAAATTCTTTGAGGCATTTTTCCAAATAGCTCACTACCTTTTCTATTCCACCACATTTTCCATACATGTCTACCAAAGAATCTTATCAAACTTGAGAGAGGGAAAGGGGTTGGGAGGGATATTTTTAGGAGAGACACGAGAGAGAGGAGTGAGAGAGGGGTTGGGTGAGGAGATTTTTCCTAGAGACTAGGGTGGGAGGGAGAGACCTAAGAGATTGAGAGGAAGTGGGAAGGATATTTTGAGGGAGAGACCTGAGAAAGAGGGAGTGTGAGAGAGGGGGGTAGATTGAGAGAGAGTAGTCTAAGTAGGGTGGGATGGAGTGAGACCTAAGAAAGGGAGACTTGAGAGAGAGAGATAGTTATCTAGTTAGGATGGGGGGAGAGACTTGAGAGAGGGAATAGGTTGGAAGGGATATTTTGAGGGAGAAACATGAGAGAGAGGGAGTGTGAGAGAGGGTTTTGGAGTAAGACAAAGTTTTTTTGACCTAGGGTGGGAGAGAGTGAGACATGAGAGAGACACTTGAGAGGGAGAGAGAGAGAGAGAGAGAGTTAACTAGTTAGGGTGGGGGAGAGACCTGAGAGAGGGAAAGGGGTTGGAAGGGATATTTTGAGGAGAGAATTGAGAAAGAGGGAGTGGGAGAGAGGGGGTTGGAGTGAGAGAGAGTAGTTTAGGTGAGGTGGGAGGGTGTGAGATCTGAAAGATGGAGACTTGAGAGGGAGAGAGAGTTATCTAGTTAGGGTGGGGGGAGAGACCTGAGAGAGGGAAAGGGGTTGGGAGGGATTGTTACCTAATTTTTCTTGTAGCTC
>VDFB02130574.1:0-33155 GCA_007258455.2 Sequoia sempervirens
TATACCTAAAATTCCCATTTACAGACAAATTGTGCAACTTCTCAACATAATTTTTGCAATAAAACTAATTTATCAACACAATTTCTTGGTTTAAATTTCCAATTTGATATGAACTATTTCAAATCCAAAGTAGAGGTTTTCAAATTTCATTTTGTTTCTTTCATTTTCTATTGTTGAAATTGAAGATTTCTTGTTGCAAGTTTTGATTTTCAACTAACATTCTAACTTTCTTCAAGATTTAAACAGGGTTTCAAAACAAAGATTTACAAGCAAGTTTTAAATTGAAAATGCAGATTTCCAAACAATAAGCAAGAAGAACCTGTGATCTGAAGTTTGATGAAGAGTTTGAAGAAGATAGTTGAGCTTCCCTGCAAGAAGATTTTCCAAAGCTTTTTCCAAATCCTCACCCAAAATCCAAAATGCATCAACAAAACATGAAGAACTCTCCTTCCTTTTTTCTCACAGCCAAATTTTTAAGAATGAAAAGCCTCCTCCATTTTTCCCCAAATTTGGTCAAATACCCTAAAAATATCCTATCCACCATAGTTATTGCTCCTCTTTCTATTTTGGAGATATTTTATTTTTTTGAAAATTAAAACTAAAAACAATTTTCTTTCAACATGACTTTATTTCTTTATTTCATTTTTTAAATTTCTATTTCAAATGAATTTTAATGTTTTTAAACATTTTCATTTCCAAAAAAGAATTTAACTTTAAAAATTCTTTTTCAAAGAAGCTTAACACTCTTTTTAAATTTCATTTCCAAAAAGAATTTAACCATTATAATATCCAAAATGAACAACTTAACTTAATCCCACACAATTAATTTAAATAATCAATAAAATAAATCTAATCTAGAATTAGATTATTTTATTAATTAAATTAAATTAATTAATAAATTACGTAACATTTCTAACACTACAACTAGATTTATTTAATAAACAAACTAAATACAAAAGCCATTTATTTACCTTTTTCAACTTGAAATTAAATAAATCAAGGAGAGATGAACAATAAATAAGCAACTTAACCTGACTAAAACCCGACGACACACTATGGCTAGGGTGATGACTTGGCACGAAAAACCTAGCTACTATCTCCCAATCGATTACTGTTGGTCAATGGACACACTCTAACCTGTGAAACCAAGTGGAGTCGATGTCCTATACCTGTCAACCTACGAGCAAAGAGTATATTGAACATGCATATATATGATATAATAAAACACACCGTGAAGAGGAAATCTCAGAATCGTAGGGCGCTCACAAGCGAGTGATACAATCCCATCCCCTTCACCAATATAGACTTACTAACTAACGAGTCTAACATCAATAATACAATCAAAAGCATAAAGCATCATTAGTTAAATATTTGCTAGGCTAACTCAAAGCATACCATAATGATAACATCAAAGTAAAATACCATCACATCAAAATATAACATTCGCATCGCTTAACAGTTTGCGATCAAATAGTAACCAAGTACCAAAGTCAAAGTAATAGCAGAACAAAGCATAACAAAGAAACATTGTCCGATCAAAAGAGCCAAAATGCACAGTGCTACATACCCCCTAAGGCTATTTTTATCCCTCATGATGTTAAATCATCCCTTGTGACATTAAAACTTATCCGCTCCCCGAGGAATAATTGGAATTATAGTCCATGGATTTGGCACAACATAACTTGTTGATTCATGCACTTTAGTACCCTTTTTAACATGGCCACCTAGCATAACACAACTTTCTTGCTAGTGGAGCCATGTGTTTCATAAGCCACCTAGCATAGCGTAGCTTGCTAGCCTTTGGGAACCCATCATATTGTATGGACACCTAGCATAACACAACTTGCTAGCCAATGGATCTATATAACTCATGAGTGACTTGGCATAACACAACTTGCTAGTCCTTATGAGAGCACTATCTTGACTAACACCATATTCAAGAGATGACGTTTATATTTGAGAAAAATTTGTTACCATCTCGAATTTTAGTACTAACCTTGTGTTTGCATTGTGTTTTGTGTTTCATTATGTGTTGTTATGTTATGTGTAGTGTCTTTTTCATGCATGTTTTGTGTCATCATGTTGTATTTCACTTCACATGTGTGTTCCTTTGTCCTTATGTTTTCTTTCCATAGGATCTTGAACCCTAGGAGCTAACACATCCCCTAGATTTAGTGTCATCCTATCTCTTCAATATTTGGATAATTGAACCCCTCTTGACATATTCTTAGTTAAGTGTGAGTCTGAGTGTAATTTCATACTCTCACTAAAGTAGGGGCTAAATGTAGCATCATAAATTGTCACCCTTGATAATTTCACAATAGGTTTTTCTCCCCCATATGTTCTTGGACCTAATTATGCACCTAATTTCCTAATTATTCATTTAATTTCCCATTTTAAAATATCAAAAAATCAAACATGGGAAATCAAATATGCATTTAATATTTTTCCCTGAATCCCTAAAAGGAAAGAATCCAGTCTAGGGTGCAGGGTTCCCTAGACTACCTATTTTGGCTCCAAATTTAGATATGTTGGTGTTGGTAATTTATTATTTGAAATTTTTATTTTTATTTTGGCTATTAGGATTTATTTTTTGGGAAATTATAAGAATTACATATAAATACATAGTATTTTTACCATTTTAATAGAGAACAAGGACAAGCAATTTTGGAGATCAATTATTATACTTCAAAATCAATTCAAGGGAAGTCAAGAGTTGGATTTTTAGAATTATTGTAGCATTGTGTCATCTAAGCATCAAGGATATCAAACCTGAGTGGTGAGTTGTAGTGAATTTTCAATTCATTACTTTTTTATCATTTATCCTCTATCCCTCAAAAGGATAAGGTGTCTTTTATCATCATATTTTCCACAATGGAGGTAGGAATACCAACATGGGGTTTGAATTAGGCAAGCCCCTATATGGCACAACCCTTCCCTTCTCTTTATGTGTGTAGGTTGTAGATCTAAAGTGAATTGGAGGAAGATTGAAGGTTATTTGTTCACCCTTGTACTTAAACCCCACAAGTCATCAAGTCATAGAATCTACATTTTCTTATCAATAGATGAAGATCTAACAACTAATCCTAGAAGGAAAAAGCTACATACTAGGGAACTTAGGCCTATGAAAGTAGTTTTCAAAAATTAGGTGTTCATCCTAAGACATAAGGAACCCTAGTTTGGCTAAATCTAGCTCAAATTTAAATCCAAAAGTTCTTTTGTGTCTACCTTCTATATTTTTGGATTCCAATTTTGTCTTCCTATTTTTAATTTCTCATATTTTATTATAGAACACTGCATATTCATAGTTTACATAGCTACATTATTGCATCATATAAATATCAAATTTTTAATCCAAAATCATCCAAAAGAGTCTAGCTCCAAGGCTGATTGACTCACCTTTTAGGTTAGAAGCCAATATCACACCTTTATTGATCTAGATTTCCTAATATTTTAGGAAAATGTTTGATTTTAGTGATCTACACATTAGACATTGGATTTCCTTTTCCAACAAAATAATATCTTTATAATGGCTACTTCAAACCTCGCCTCTTTCATGAATGATATTACAACTAATATTCCAAGTCAACAAAGATAATAACAAATAAAATAATAGTATTTTCAATAATATGAGAGTGGAAGTACCCATTCCAAGATTGTTGGAGATACAAAAAATACATTAGGATTGCAATTAAATAAATGCAATTCCAATAAAAAATTTCCTAACAAAGTCTCCCATGTGATAGTTGGGATGTATAAATTTTGTTTTTGGGTAAAAGTACAAAGCTGTGTCACACTTTTATAAAGGAAAGAACCAACACTGATCCAACTTTTAAACTTGAATCAATATAAAGAGACATATTTTAAATTTTAAAATAATGTAAACTAATAAAATGTGTATTTTGTTATTATATTTTATGTTTGTATTTTTTGAAAAAAAGAAGAAGTTTTAAATTAGTTTTTTTTAATAAATTGACATTATAATCTAGTTGTTGATAAAATGCTCAAAAATGAAGTTACATAGCACATCAATCTTTATATAGTAGTTTTTTTTCCTTTAAATTTTTTGTGTGTATTTATAACTTGAAACTTTAGTGCATGGATATATATTTTTCCAATTTTGCTAAATATATACATTTTAAATAAATATTAAAATACATGTGCATTAAAACATAACTATTTCCATTTGATGTCAACTTTCATATTAAATATTTATCTTTTAAAAAAAGTCATCTTTATACATATTATTTTATCTAGTGCATCATATTTTTTCAATTTTTTTAATAAGTTTTAGTATTTTTTCTTGGCAGGGTAGTCAACCTAATATTTTGTGTTGATAACCTACTTTTAGTAAAAATATAAATAATAATTAAAATATTAAAAGTATATATATTTTTGAAAATTACACTTATGGATCTACAAAAGGGTTTTTTTTTTAAAATGTTATTTACATGAGTCTAGGAGTTCTTGAAACATCATTTTTTTAAATAATTTTATTTTTTTGGTAAATTTGCATCAAATTGGTGTTGCATATGCATTTAGCCAACAATTTTAATTGGAAAAGTTGCGGGAATATCTAACTTAGCTACAATTCATCTTACTAGATCACATGTTTGACCAAAATTGATTTTTAGTTAGAAATACTTATTTAATTCAATTGTGATTATAAGTTGGCAAAAAGTGTGACACAACTTTGTACTTTTACCCTTTTCTCATTCTAGTCCCACCAAGTATAAGCATATCCATAAAGTTGCATGGAAGCCAAATGAGCCTTTGTGTTACTCTCATAATTTTTCTTATTAAATAATCAATCAAGAATCAATAGTTTTTTATTAGAGGTAAAAACGGGTTTTGAAGGGCCTCAAAACCCAGTATAAAATAGTTTTGAAGGGAACCGTCAACCTATCATAGAAAAGAAATCTACAAATAATATAAACCATAAAACAACAATAGCCCCAAAATAACCTCTAAAATATTAACATGACTACACATGCTACAACTTACAAACAAGCAAGGGCCTGAAACCCTTTTACGACTTGGTTTTAATCGAGACCAGAAACCCTTAGATACACAAAGATTCCCCCTACATCTACTAGGAATTAGCAAACCAGTTGCTCATGGATGACATCGTAGAGCCAAGAAAGATAACCAGCTTAATGGTGTATGACACCACCAACCCCTTGATCAAAAACACCAACAACACCAAAAACCCCACCTCAATAGCGGAGTTAGAGAGCACATCAAACCACTCAAGACAAAGCCACCGATCTAACCAAGAAGCCAACTCCAAATCCACCTTAAAATGAGGGAGATCCCCTCTATTGGAGAGGGTGTCATGACCAATAAGAACACTATTGCCTGATGACTCCAACACCCTCAACCTCCACCTTCATAAGAGAAGCGTCCACCTAAATAGGAACAAAAACTGAGGAAGCAAGAGACAAACACCTCCCAGCTCCACCTCCATTGGAGCTAAATCCACCTCCATAGGATTTGAGAAGAAGGCCAACACAACAGCAAAGCAAGAAGCCATAACACCCTTTGACAACACTTGGTAAGAAACCAACACCCATAAGTAGCAGGCCTAAAGAATAAATCACTGAGCCATAAGCTTATACCACCCAACTTTCAACAAGAAATAATACTCCAAAGAAACCAAATCATCCAATGGAATCTCCACATCGACAACCACAAACACCAGAAAAAGAAAAAGCTTCAAGGAAACCCGAGGTTTAAAAACACACATCCAGGTAAAACAAAAAACCTAGAAGACACCCACAAGAGCTAGACAAAACACCTCTATCACAAGATAAATTAGACAAGAAAGTATGTAGAGGCACACAACACAAAGGTCTCATTAGAAAGCAACTACTAACTAGCTTCCAAGACCCAAACAAGGGAACCCCTCCAACAGACTAGAAATACCCACCTCCCCCGTGCCAAACACAAGGAGGAAGAGCCAACAAAAGAAAAACATGTAAGCCCAAAAGACTAAGGAGGGAAAAAGGAAGGGAACAATAGCCACTTCCCACCAAGAAGCCACCTAGAAACATCATTGTAGGAGAAGCAGCCCACAAGCCAACAGGGACACCAAAGAACCAACAAATTTGAGGAGGAAACTTTCATCCACCAAAAATAGCCAAGCATGAAAAAGACCTAATTGAGGGGACACATTCCAACCCAGTCAAAGCAGAAGAAAGCCACGAGCCAAGGAGAAAAGGATCTAGAAAGAAACACCCCAAAAGAAAACTAGGCAAAGAGAACAAGATAAGGTCTGCACAGAGAAATCACTGCAATGAACCAGGCAAACCATCTTCACCATTTGGATCCTCCTCCTCTAAAGCCTCGTTTCCCTCATTCAAACTCTCGCCTCACCTACCTCTCCTGCCTTGCTCCATTTTTACATTCAAATAGTTTGATTTTCTTTCTGAATCAAGAATCAATACTTATGTCTTTATATTAACTTAATAAATGAATCCTAAAATCTACAATTGGCCAACTAAACTCTAACCACAAGACTAGATACTACTAACCAAAAGGAAAGGTTTTCCTATTTTGTGTGTTGTATAAAAATACTCGGGCCAAGTATTGAATCATATATGCATGCATATTATTAGCTAAATAAAAATTCCTAAAGGCCTTATAAAATATGTAATACCAATATCAAATTTCATTTACCCACATAGGTATACACATACCAAGGAAATGGAAAGGCATTCAAAGGGAAAATAACTACTCAATATGGTAACAAATTGATGTAGTCATGGCTAGGGGGTCTTACTAGATCACCTAGTGATGCAACTTAGACACACACATTTTACAAAATAACACATCCATCACAAAAATAAATACATTTTATTCATATGCAAGAATAAACTCTAATACAATTTCTTCATTGGCCTTGTCTCTCAAGACTTACAAATTCACATACATCTACTTAACAATAACCCTTCCACCTATAAAACTTAAACACCATGCGAGAACATCCAAAAAAATTCCCTTCCAAATGAGATTAGAATCCATATTTAAAGCATATGAGATGGAGAAAGGTTGACCACCCTACATCCAACCATGATGGGAACATGTAAAATATTCATTGGTCCTTAGGATCCACTTGTAAACCATTATAACATTTTTTTTGTCATTTTACAACATTTTTTGGGATTGCTTAAATCTAAGGGTTATGTGGATATATTCACATAGCATAGAAATTTATTCCATTCTTCTTTTCATGAAGAAACCATCACCATCAAGATGCTATGAGAATCCTATTGAATAGGAAAAATGAGAGCGGGGGTGAATCAGTTGTCACAAAATTTTAAAAACCTTTAATTCAATCACTGGAACTAACACAAAATACTACTTAAATGATTAATCATTAAATGCCAATGCAAAAAATCAAATCCAACACATAAACATAATAACACTAGATTTACGTAGAAGACCCAATGAGGGAAAAACCATGGTGAGGATTAACTCATACTATAGAGAATATCAAAATTGATTACAAAAAGGCTCACTACCTGAAATAAGGACTTACTATCTAGAACAAGGACTCACTATCCAATAGAGCTACAACCTGGAGGGTTCACTATCACAAAGATACAAAGAAGACAAAGAAGACTTGTTACTAAGATACTACAATCCCAATGCAATAAAGGATTCCACCACAGTCACTCGATCAACTTGCACGAATGATAGATTTAGCCTTCTACTCACTGCATCTAGAAACTCAACATTAAGCATCACACTAATCTCCAACACTCTCAAAAAACCCACACTTACTAAGTAGAATCAATGTCGCACAAAACTACGCTTTCTATTTTCTCTTATCATGCTTCTTCTTCTCTCTTGTATATTTTCCATTACTAACTCATCTTGTATTTATACCATCTTCAAATTTGAAACATATCCAAAGTCAGCTATCCAAATCCAAATTTAAATTAGGTTGGTGCCAAAACATCCTAGGTGGAATTAGAATGAGGGAACCCAAACACACATTTCATAGGGACCCAAATAAATGCAATACGCTTCATCATTCTCGAAAGTAGCATTTCACACAAGGTCGGCCACTCCAGTGTAAAACACATAGAACCATTAAGAAAAAACTTTCCAAATGCTGAAAGTAACTCAACTTTAGAACCACACATCGTAAGACTTCATCAAAGAGAAATCTAGACCAACACCATTTCTCTCAGACCTCAACCAGAAACATAGAAAACCACAGTTCACAACTAGTGAACACAACTTGCACTGTACAATGAACCATCAACCACAAATCTAAACATAGTAGCTTCTCACTACCATGAACAACATATCTGAACCAATCAACAATAGGAGAAAATCTAGACCAAAAACTGGAGCAACCACTGAACACCTACAACATATATTTATTACAATTTTCTTAATATCCTCGACATATACATCCAACAACAACTAGTGAATAACCAACAAACCAGTTGAAATCAATGAAAAAACCTTCAATCTTTCCATTCTTGCAACAGTATCCCCCTTTGTCATTGATGGCAACAAATGATGTGAAAAAAACCATCAAAAACAACATATAAGCTTTGAATACACTTTTTTTATTTGCCCCCTTAGAAGATAATTTATTTTCCTTTCACATACTTCTTCTCCCAATCTTTTTTTTTCTTTTTCACGTGCATCTTCTCCCCCTTTGACATCAATGTCAAAGGAAAAATAATACTTTATATTGATTTCTCCTTTGACATGAAAAACAAAATACTCGTAATGACAACACTTGATACTACCTGCTCCCCTTGAGAGATAGCCACCAAAATATCAGCCTAGAAGAAAGATAGATCCATAGATCCACAATGTCCCTTGGTCTTCCTTTTTTGGCATGAAACTTGGGTTTGTGACATGGCTTAACCGCCTCTTGTGGATCTTACATAAATCTGGAAATTGTATCAGGCATTGATAGGTCGATCTTTTGGTGCAACAACAACCACCAATGCAACAATTTGTATCAGAGTCAAGGTGACAAGTTCAAACCCCTCACTTGCATTGGGGCGATAGTTGCAATATGGTGTGTCACTTGGTCTTCCTTGTCTAGCATGGTGCTTGGGTTTGTGACATGGCTTAACTACCTCCTATGGATCTTACATAAATTTGGCAATTGTATCGAGCATTGATAGGTTGATCTTTTGGTGCAACAACAACCACCAATGTAACAAATCCAAGGGGTTCCAAATTCTTTATTGACACCTAGAGAAATCATCTTCATTGATCATGTGGGAGAACCAAGTCTATCTAGACATTGCAATAATTTGAGGTTCATTAGGATATATCTCATTTATATAAGAAGTTCTGCATTAGTCCAACCATATTCAATTATGTGGGGAAATTGGAATTTATAGGATGTTATAGGAATACAAGGGGCAAGCGAAAAATATCCACATGGTGATAAAACTTCCAAAATAATAGGTTATCCATCAAGATGATGTGAAGAAATGGGAGTGACAAAAATTTTGGTAAGAGTTTTGTAACTACTAGATATGTGGGAAATTAAGTTCCAACAAGAAATGATAGGAAATCAAGGGTCAATAGGATTTTGCAGGGATGTGAGGGGCAACCAAATAAATTTTGGTTGAGAAAGGAAGTTCTACAAGTCTAGTAGGGGTAAAAAATTCCACAAGGTTAATCTAAATTAGTTTACATTGGAAGAATTAAGTCCAAGTGGAATTGGTGGGGGTTGAGAGGGGATCCATATAGGGCTATAAGTTCCACAATGTTTGAATGTTAGCTAAAACTTAGCAACTTCATAACTTGAACAATTCAACTCAAATATTCTTCAAATTTGAAATAGAGGCACCCATTTGGTTTCTCTTCAAGGTGAAGTCATCATATGACCATGAAACCTTAGGAATTGTTTAAAAAATTTACCACAAACACTTGCAAGAAAAAAAAAAACAACAAAAATAGGAAAACTCTTTTTAGTTGATGATGATTGCAACTAAACCTAGACACTCTTGCATTAGACATGTTGGGTAAAAAGTTTGTGGAAATAGTTAACAAACTAAATCTAGATGGGAGAAACACCTTTACAAGTTTCAAACAACCTACAACAAGCTTCATTAATAAATAAGGTT
This sequence comes from Sequoia sempervirens, assembly GCA_007258455.2. Taxonomy (NCBI): domain Eukaryota; kingdom Viridiplantae; phylum Streptophyta; class Pinopsida; order Cupressales; family Cupressaceae; genus Sequoia; species Sequoia sempervirens. Next base: position 10,113 of record VDFB02130574.1, read on the forward strand.
CATAAAAAATTTCTTCCCTTGCCTCTTCCAACATTTGGCTAGGACAAGTGTCATCTTCCTCCACCTAGTTTTTTCTTCATCCCTCCTTCCTCTCATGGACCTATTTCCATCATATCCCAACCTCCTCCAAGTAATCATCCACTCTAAATTCTAATCCTTATCACTTATCTTGATTCCTCTAGTCCCTCTTTTGGGATTCATCTCATCATTATCTAATCTTCTCCATAAAAAAATATTATTCCATCCTTATTTCATTTACACCATACTCCTCAACACTTCCATTCAAATCTACAAAAAATATTTAAGGAAATACAATATTTCCTTCTACACCATCTATCCACACTTCTTCTCCATTACCAATTCCTTCACAAACATATATTTTCCAACTTTTACCATCTTATATATAGATACCCCCCTTCATAACCCTATGTTGTAATATTTTCTACCCTCTTGTCCCCTTCTTGTTGTGCTTTGCTAATTTTCACTCTCCATAACCTACATGTCATCCAAGGAAAACTCAAATTCTTTTCATATATCATTCTCTAACCTATATTTTTCTTGAAACCTCCTCCTCATGCATATATTTAGCCATCAATACCATGATGCCTTTACCAAGAAATGTTTATATAACTCCTCCATCTTATTTTTCAATCTCTGCACATACATTTTCCTCTTCACACATAGGACCATCTTCTTCACACTTTCATACACGTAGAAATTCATCTGTACACAAAATCTTATCAACAAAATAAAAAAAACTTATCCTTACCCATATTTTCCTCTTCTCTTCTCCTTTCCACTACTACTTTGTTCTCCCTCATACTCTTCAACATACTCTTTATATCATTTATTATAGCCTTGTGTATTCTTTCTTTCTTGAAAATGATTGAAATCCCTAAAGTCTTTCCTATAGCTAGCCTTATGATCTTCCTCTTTTCCATCTTCAACAACATAGAAACTACAACCTCTATAGCCTACACACTTTTTAGTAGTTATGAGCCCTCTTTGATACCTACAAAAAAATGCTCATATACAACCTACCCCCTACCCAACAAATATTTTGGAAGATTCTTTCTCTACCCATTCTCTCTCAATAAAGGATACAGAAACCTTCTACTAGGCCTTATATTTATTGGAGGATAGCCAAATCAACCTCATAATTATAAGAATCTTTCAATAAAATTGCACACATTCACTCACCTATCCTCTGTACCCAATAATAACCCTATAATATGCCCCTCTAAACTTTATCTACCCAATTTCACTATGGAGGGTGATCTAGCACCTTCTACCTAGCTTCAATCCCTATTCGAAGATAACCAACATAAACTCATCTCTCCAACTCTCTCTCACACCACCCTCATACCCAATAAGAAAACCATTCTCTAATACCATTTGATGCAATAATTACTAGGGGGTATTATTAGAGTTCCCAATCATGTAACTTAAACACACACTGTGAAGTAGGAAAACTTATCCTAGATCCAACTAGATTAAGTAGGATTAAATTCTTTTCATTTTAAAACCATAATAAAATAGAAACCAACTAGGGTTTGATTGAATTTATACCATAAGGGAGATACAATATCATAGGGTTTGTTTTCTCCTAAGTTTCAAATATGATAATTTTTATATGTTTTAGCAAGCCTATTTAACATAAACCTTAGATTTGGAAATATATTCTATCACACATATGAAAAATAGAAATTGATAGAAAAAAATAAATATAAAAAAGGTATATATCTATGCAATTGTCATCAATATTTGAAGAAAAAATTATTCGTCAAGGGCTTGGGCACCCTTGACGAAGATATAAGATTTTAGATCTACAAAATTCTATGTTGTATGGTACAGATCTGTATTATGTTTTCTTGTAGCTATCTATAGACAAAAAATTTGGATTGAACCTACACACATGAAAAGGGGGAAAGGTTGTGCTATACAGGGTCTTTCTTAATTTAAACCCAATTTTAGTGTTTCCACCTCCACATACAATGAACAATGATGATCAAGAAGGCATACCCTAGGTCGAGTAGAGGCCAAAATAATAATTGAGTAAAATGATAAATGATAATTGAAAATATCACCTTTGGTATGAAACCCTTGATGAAGTGATGCCACACCACAAGTTTCGACAAAGTTTGATTGATGGATGCATTGGTTGCTTGATAGACCTACAAGAAGTTAGTTCATAAAACATAATAGATTTTTATAGGTAGCATGTATAAGATAACTCAATACATCTTCATAATTTGGTCACAATATCTATTTCTTCATAATCATCTCTTTCTAATGTTTATATGAGAATAAAACTTGCCTATATATGTATCTCAATTGATATTCCAATTATAGGTCGACTTGTGATCTTTTTAATTCTGCAAATACTGAAACTAAAAGTTAAATTTGAAATAGGACCTCTTTAAGGTCAAGGGCATCCACACCCTTTATGGGGTGCTTTTTCTCAAACTTGTTGGGATGTCGAGGAGTTAAGTATATTTTATTAATCTAGCCCCAAAACAAATAAATTATAATTATAATTAATTATGTTGGAATAATAGGGTGACAAGATATTATGAAATTATCAAGGGTGACAATTTAGAATGCTACACATACATTTCACAAAATAACACATCCATCACAAAAATAAATACATTTTATTCATATGTATGAATACACTCTATTGAAATGTATTCATCTTACTTGGATATCAAGCCTTACAAATTCACCTAAATCTACCTAACAATAACCCTTCTAACTCTAAAACATAACACTATGGATAATCTCCCAAAAATCCCCCTTCCAAATGAGATCAAAATCCATATTTATAACATATGATATGGAGAAAGGCCACCCACCCCATGTTTAGGCACAATGGGATAGGTGGCAAACATTCATTGGTCCTTAGGATCCATGTACAAGTCATTAGAATTGTCTATTTTTATTTTCCAACATTCTTAGCATGGTTGTAGAAATATGAGGGTTATAATGATTTGTTTATTATTTTATTATTTTTGTGGAGAAAATATGGCTATTAGGATGCTACAAGAACCTAAGGGTGTTTTGAATGCTTTATAAACACCTATAAAACTCATTTTCCTTGATCATGTAGGAGAACCAATTCCATCAGGACATTAGAGTAATTTGAGGGTCAGTAGGATGTATCTCATTGAATTAAGAAGTTTTGCATTAATCAAGAGTCCTTCAATTATGATGAAATTTTGAGTTCTATAGGATGTTGTGGGAAGACAAGAGGCAAGTGGATAATATCCACATGCTAATAAAAGTTCCTCAACTACAAGTTTTGGGGGAAATTGTGGACCATGGAGATGATGAGAGAAAATTTGGGGGAATCAGATCAAGGAAAGAGTTTTATAGCTTCCCAATATGTGAGAAATTAAGTGCTAAGAGGAAACTATAAGAAATCAATGGTCAACAGGATTTTGTAGGGATGAGGAGAATCAAATAAAGTATAGTTGAGAAAGGAATTTCTATAGGTTTGATAGGGGTTAAAATTTCCACAAGCTCAATATGAACTCCACAACTCCATAACTTGATTAATTCATCTTTTATCTTCATAAAATTTGAAACACATGAACCCAATTGGCTCCTCTTCAATGTGAATTCATTATATGACATTAATCCTTAGGAATTATTTGAAATTTGGTTCACCAATTTCTACAATAAAACACAGAAAAAAGGAAATTCTTTTTGCTTGATGACAATTGCAAGTAATCTTGAATGCTCTTGCATCAATATCTCAACCTCAAATTATGTCATACATTCATAAAATAAGTAAATGAATCAAAACTCTAATCATTGATTTTTTTTCCACAAGAATTATAAATCATGGTTTCTAATGTTGTTTCCTAAACTTAAGCTAAACACTATAATTTTACTAAGCATTCCATAGACATTTGAATCCAAGGTTGAGAAATGATAAAAATAAATGATGGATTTCATGCTACATATGAGGGTGAATTAAAATATAATACATAACTATCCTTGACAATATTTATAATTTTTCATATACTAACTCAAACATACTAAATTATACATTTTCAGTAAAAGTTCTACCTTATCTACAAGTTCATGATATGCTTACATTTACTTTAAGTTACTCTAAAATGATTCATGAATCTCAATGATTGCTCAACATCACCCAACCATGTGGAAACTTTAGGTCCATCCCTCTAAACTAGGAGGTAACTAATTGGGTAATAATTCAACATGCACACCACACACATGGGTATACATAACCATCTTAATCAAAGAGCACAACATCAAAAAAAAATATGGATACACACATATAAAATTGGGAGAAACACACTAATCAATAAAAATAAAAATATGTTAAAAATAACTCATTGGATTCATAATATAATGCAAAAATAAATAAGGTGGTATCATACATACACTAATGGAGTGTTGTCACATGATTTTTCAAACCATCATTGTATGGTTATGAGTGTGTCCCATCTAATCCTTAATGACACTTTCATTAATCTCTAGGATGAACCCATGACATTTTCAATCATACATCATATCCACATGGGAATAAATAAATGAAATTATAGTTTAATAATTCTATATGCAAAATTTTCAACCCATTACTTTTAATTGTTCATAGGGTCATTTGTATTACATATGGATGGAGGTGAGATTCCATTCCGTTATGACCAAGAGTCCTCATCTCACAAGACCACATAATAAAAACTCAATATGCACATGGTATGGAAAATGAGGTCCAATCATAGAATATTTATGATAATATAAATGTCTACATCATTTCCATCAATGAATCCTATTCCTACAATATAATACTCAAAAACGTTTGAAATTTAAATTTTCATTTTTCAAAAACATGCACAAAGTTACAAAATTCTAAATTTTCTAAAGTGGCAAGAAAAATTTAAAATGTAATTTTCTATATTCTAATAATATTCCTTAAAGCATAAGGTGATAGAAAAGAATTTTTTCTATTATTTTTTTATAAAATTTAATGATAATTCTAACATAAAATGGATAATCCCTAGAATTGAAACCATCAAAATTTTTAAATTGATTTCACATAATCTAATAATTTGAAACTTTACATGTTTAATTCTAAAAAAGAATAAAGTATGCAACCATACAAGATCTGAATTACCAAAGAAACACTACATAATTAAAAATCTTGAATTTAAATTACTTAATTTCAATCCAAACAATTTAAAAGGTAGGTAAAGAAGGGGGCTTTATTAAAAAAGTCCTATTGAACCCAATCCATCAATAATTTAATACAATATTTAACATATAGTAGTATTCCAAAAATAATTAGTTTCAATAAATCTTCCTAATGCAGGAGCATCCAGTGGTGTGAGGGCAATCTTGCATCACCCAAAAATATGCTTTCCATTTATGTTCCCTTTGTTTTCTTTTTGTAGATGTTTTTTCATTACTGGATACCCTTTTCATCGAATAAGAGTTCCCAACTTTCAAAACTGCTTTTATGCTTTTTCTACTCAACTGCTATTTTTAGCAGGTATGAATTTGAAGGCATGGGAAGACAAAAAATTATGGGAAGGTTTAAGACTGAAAAATAAGCACTTTGGTGAAAGAATCAGGTCAAGATCATTCACGGTTTGAAAGTTATTCAAGTTTCAGTTTATGCTTTTTGCCCTGAAAAACCTTTCCAATGGTGCAAACGGTTCAAAAAATGGAGTCCCAGATCAAAAGTTATGGCTTCCGGAAGTTGGCCGATTTTTGGAAAATTGCCAATTTTTGAATTAGGACTCATTTTTTGAATTTCAAATTGTAATTTTTGGTGCCAAACCGCCAAAACTCATATCTCGAATGTTGTTTTTGGATCCAAACTGAAAAGGGGCTATTTATGGGCTAGTTTCTGATTTTTGGGTAGCTTTTTGGGAAAAGAGAGTTTGCATGCTGCGAAAGGGGAATTTATGTAGTTTCTATAGTTTTCTATAATTTGCATGTATTGCAAAGCTTGAGGATTTGAGATCCTCTGCATGTAATATTTTCCTTTCTGAACAATAATAAAATTTCTCTAATTGTTTGCATCACTTTCTGTGTCTCGAGTTTGCTCCCTCGTCACTTCCCAAAATCCCAAACAAGCAAGAGGAGAATAAGAGAAAAATTAATCCCCAAAACATAAACATAATAGAATTCCTTTAAAAGTGATCTTTCTTTTCTATAGTTCCAATTTAACTTTTATAAAAGTACCCATTTATATATTACATTCAAAGAAACTTATTACAATAAATTATATATAAAGTGATCTTTTATGTAACTATTCTTTTTTTGAATGAAAATTATCACCTTCTATTGATTAATTTAATATTTCCTTATAAATTTTCTTACTTATTTTAGTTTCTTATTTAAGTTAAAATTATAACTACCTTAAATGAAATATTTATAGAAAATATGCATATTTTTAATTCTTGAAACATGATTTATTTTTTAGTCAAGAAATTCACACACATTGCAAGCAATACAAATAATATGGACTTTTATAAATAATAATATAATATTGTGAGAGGTAAAACCTTTCATTTATCAAATGATTGACAAATATGGCATAAATTTGTCAACGTTGAATAAATGAGATAATCCCTCTCCCTATGAAATTATTGAGCAAGCATAAAGGAAATAACGACATCAAACTAACATAAAATCATAAGCAACATAAGCATGACATCCATTCATAAACTACTCAAACACTATCTCATAGGGGGATTGGTGCTACTTTGATGTGGAAAGTAGCCCTTTCCCAACCCCTTTTTGATAAGCTTAAATTGTGTAAATGCAAATGGAGATGGTGGAGTGATGATGAACAAGATCAAATCTCAAATGAAGAGAGTAACCTTGCAATAGATTGTGAAGATTGTGAAGAGATTGTGAAGGATTTGATAAGAGATGAAGCTTGTATTTAAAGATTTTCAAAATGCCCAGTGTTGAAGAGGGACCAATGTGGGATCAAAAACAAGCCAATGAGTTGAGGACACTTGTCATCATATGATTAGTTGATGTATATGCAAGATTTGGGAAGAGTGCCCAAGAGGGGGAAATTTTGAATTCAAATTTGCCATAAATGCTGAGAGGGGGACAAGGAAAAACAGCAATAAATGCCCTGTTTGACTTGTCATTGTTGAAAGAAAATGAGGTTTTAATAAATCAATAAAATTGATTTATTGTGCAAGTGGCTAGGTCTAGATAATGCAAGTGGGATGTGATTAGTATTAGATTAGGATTAGATGATGATCATGCTGATTAATGCTGATTAGATGAGTTGACATTTTGGACTTTGATAATTGATTTATTTAAATCAGAAAAGGATGGAAAATGATTTAGGATTTGATTTAAATAGATTCCTGATTTATTTAATTAAATGGATGATGAAGGTTGAATGATAATGTTTATAAGATTATTTGATGAATGGTTTAAAGTGATGAATTTGCCTAATGTGAGAGCTAATTTGACTGAATCCGATCGAATGCATAATGTAAATTTTGCATGTCTACATTTTGCCCCTCTTTGAAGCAATGTACTTGTTGCGTTGGTTCAAAGAATAAACTTGACGCAATCAAAATTTAAAAATTTCATGATTTTTCAGATGCCCTAGCGGAAAGAAGTACACTGGTACATTGCCCCCTCGAGAGATCGAGCGAAAAGATTCAATTTGAGGGTCGATCTCGCGATAAAGAGGTTCAAAATGGGTGATTGTGGATGACGATGCAAATGAGATGATTTTAAGATGCTTAGAATAACAAATCTATATTATCCTAAACAACTTAAATGATGATATGATATGAGATGGATGAGATTGATGATGTGATATGTTGTGATTATGCAATGGATGATTTATGAGATGCTTAGACTAACAGATCTATATTATGATGATGATGTGCATGTGAGATGATATGCAAAATACTGATGATTTATGGATGCAAGATGGATGCATGATGGATGTATGATGTTAGTGCAGAAATGAGATGATGACAAGAGGATCCCACAAGTCCATAATTGGTCGAGACTTTATTAGAGATGATGATGATGATAGATAAATGTTGATGATGATAAATGATGATGATAGATGGATGATTTGCTTATCAAGGATTGGGATTTTCAAAGGGTCACTTACTTTATTTTTGATAACACGCCTAAGTACGATGCATCAAGGTATGAAGGACCGGATGGCGTTGTACTTAGTGTGATGGACTTTGACTTGACAAATAGATAGGAGTATTCTTGTTCACACTTGACATACGGAAACCTTGCTAGGACGCACCTAACAAAGCAAGTATTCGGCCAAGTTATATTACAAGAATCCAACAAGCACGCTAGCAAAAGATAATGATCGTTGCCCCATTCCTATCTCTAAATCCTTCGTTCGGATATCATCGAGAGGTCCTTGGAATGAGCGCAATATGATAAATCAAAAGAAAAGATCAAGTATACAAGCAAGCCAATGTTCTTCATACCTTCAGCCAAAGGGATGTGTTTTGATAGGATAAGGATCCAAGGTGATATCCATAAATGATGCCCATTGTCGGAACGATATATCCTAGGACATGCATTGTACAGGATGATGATGGTTTGATAAGTTGATTGATAGGCTGTTGATATAAGGTTGACTGACATGTTTGCGACTAATCAAGAGTTTGATTTTGTTTTAAAGATTTGTTGCTTCGATTTTGGTTTTACGATTGAAGTTTGCTTTGGCTGACTACTATGATTGTTTCTGTTTGTGTTGCCAAAGGATGAAGGTGATGATCAGTTTATTATGGATGATTGATTATTGCGGGTGAAAGCGAAATGAGACGGATGAATTTTTCAAATATTTGGATGTTTTTGACTTTTTTTGGAATGTTTTGAGGCTGTTTTTGGTATTTTTCGATGTTTTTACAAATGTTTTTGATTTTTCAGTTTTCCAATGTTTTTGGATTTTGATGTTTTCGAATGTTTTTGGATTTTGATGTTTTTTGAATGTTTTTGATTTTTGTGTCTGGGCTGATCAAAGATTAGCCTTGCCTCACGCTTGAGCCTCGAGACTAATGAGTTCGGATTCCAATGTTTTGATGTTTTCTTTTGCTTTTTTTTTTTTTTTTGGATTTTGATATGTTTTGGATGTTTTTGGATTTTCACATGATTTTGACGATTTGGATATGGACATGTGTGATGATATCGCTTTGTTTGGGATTTTGTTGAAAACCAAGCTAAGGTGGATTGATCAGATCGATGGATTGATGATGATGATGATGATAACATTGTTGAGGATACACAACAATGCAATGATAGTGTTATGCAACACAAGGGTTTGATGGGATGGATGATGATAACATTGTTGAGGATACACAACAATGCAAGGACTGGATTGATTAGGATTGATAATGATAACATTGTCGAGGATACACGACAATGCAAGGATAGTGTTAAGCAACACAAGGATATCCCGAGATGATGATTTTTTGATTGGATTTGATTGATCATGTTTGATGAAGCTTGGTTTGGAACAAAAGATGTTTGGATGATTTGATGTGATGTTTGAAGTGCAACCTAGATGCAACTGATAGTGATTGTTTGGATCGATGTTCAATGAAAGATGAAGACTTGATAAAGAACATGTTTTCTCGTCAAAATGTGTCATGGGCTAGTGATTTTGGATTTTGGATCACAACTGCTTTGACCATTTTGGTTTCACGTTTTCCAATGTTCGGATCACCACATAAGTTGGAGGATATAGATCAAGATTTATTCTCGAAGCAAGATGTACATATCTGCCCCCAGTGTCTAGCAATGTATGGAATGCCATGGATGGATGCTCAGATAGGCGTAGGGATGTATGGATATGGTAAGCATGCAAAAGGATGCCAAGGATTATCTTGCGATAAGATAAGGTGCTCGAATAACGAATGGTCATTTGGATAATGCTTCATGGCTTAGATATGCTGCATAGGATAGGATTTAATGAAAATGACCCATATCAAGATGTTTTACCGTAAGCAAGCGTAAAGCGTGCCTCAAAATTGCATCAAGATCAAGATAACTAAGATGATGGATGCAGATATATGGGAATGGATTGGATAAATGGTTCATGGATGGATGGATTTATTATGGATGAAATGGATTGAATGCTCGATTTATTACGGATGGGTTGAGATGCTTTCATCTGAACTGGCGCACGTAGATGCTCGATTCTACACATGACGCCTGTTTTCCAAGTTTTCATCATGGTCTTGCCCAAAGCACCACCATAGTGGTTTTCACTAGAGGACGATTTTTTTCTTTACTATTTTCAATCCTTTTTCTGATTTTTTTTTGGATTTTCATATTTTTTGATATTTTTTGTATTTTTCTGAAAGATTCATGCTGAACCACCTGGTGGTGTTGATGTAGATGCCCCTGTCATGATGTGCCATCGATAGCCTGCCTGAAGGAGCTGCTTTGCTAAGATACGTGCACTTGAATACAATTTCTGGGATTCTTGATATGCTTCGTCGATACCAGGGTTGACTTTGTCTTTGTGCGCACATCGCGATAGATTGCCTTCTGAATCCTTATGATGAAGGGTCGTTGCCAGTACACGGTCAATGTAAGAACTGGATATTATGTGTGGAGGCGTGGATGGAGTGCATTTAGGGATAAGAGATGGATTGGTTGACAGTTTGGAACCTTTGACTCTCCAAACTTGGGAAGATGAGCAATGATGGGTGGATACGGAAGTGTGTGTGGATTTAGGACCAACTACTTGATACACTTTGTACGTCACTTGAGAAGCTTGCTTTTGATTTTGCGGACATCTTTGATGGATACCTTTCCCTCTTTTATTTTGCTCCATAGTTTCTTTGACTGATGGAGTTTGATAGGGACGATCTTTCTTTGTATTCTTTGGTATCCATATGTACTTGATTTGTCCATTATGCTTCTCAGCTTCTTTTTCTTTGATAACATTATTCGTACTTTGATTCAAATCTTTCTTTTGATGTTGGTCCCAATTCATGGATGGGGTGATGGGTGGATGAAGATTCGTGATGTGGTTGGTTGTAGTATTGACACTAGCTTCATCATAAGGACTCTTTGTGCTCCCTATGTTGACGTTTGCTTTAGACGAAGTTGCCCCCAATATGGTAGAAGTACCTTCATGCTTTGATTCCGCCTGTTATGAGATCTCTTGTATAGAATGCACTCTCTGATAAATGACCACCATAGGTGATGTTATTTCCATTTGCTGCTCCGCTAACTCTGGATGTTCTATCTGACTTGTTTCGTTGAGCGGATAATGATGGATATCTTTATTCATGATGTCCTCAGTTTGAATTTGGGACATATTCGATCCTGATGTTGATAACTCCATTTGACTGTAGGAGTTGAGAATCTGCTCTTTTTGTGTAGCAAGATTTTGTTCTAGATGAAGATCATCTATGTGTCCATCTATAGAAAGCATCTCATGGGTAGATGGAGGAGTAAGTGCTATGTGGATGTGATCATCTTCTATAGATAGGAGAATATCCATTAGATCATTGTAGTATCTTGGAGATACAAATTCTTGATCTTGATTAATTTCAGAGTTTCTTTTGACATGCTTTGGATCAAGTTCTTGACATGGAGCAGCTTCAAAGGATGGATTTCTTACAAAGGACTTTTGGATGTCGTCATTAGGAATGGTCAAGTTCAATGTTCCTTCAGCATCTGTAACCATGAGGTCAAAGGGGATCAACATGTTTTGAAAATGACCATTGCTAGACCTTAGTGAAAGATTTTGATCTTGCTTTGGAATAACTTCTTGAGATATGTCCTCTAACTCATAAGGCGATGTAGAGACATTTTCAACATGATCATAGGTCGATGGATCGTGCATTATGTCAATAGGATCAAATAACCCTAACACTCCTTGAAAGAGATCACTAAAAAGTGGCTCTTGATGTATGGTGAGTTTATCATCGGATTGTGTACATACATCGTCAATGTGCTCCTCGATGGAGAGGTTTTGATCATTGTTTTCGACAATTGCGGTGGAGAGATTGTGAATGTCTTCGACCATAGAGTCAAGTGATGTTGATATTTCTTGAATTGGCTCATTGTCGAGTTTTGTTTGTGGATTTTGATCATGATTCAAAAGTGACTCTTGACATATGTCGATTTGATCATTGGATGAAGTAAATGTGTGCTCAGTGATAGATTGATCTTGATCCTTGTTTTCAATAGTTGTCATCTTTTGTGTTTGTGCTCGTGTTGGTTGGGTAGCTTGAGAGGCTTGGGAAACTTGAAAGGATTGTTGCACTTGTTGAGCTTGTGTTGCTTGTTGTTGTTGCAGCGATGTTTGAGCTTGATTTTGCTGTGAAGCTTGAGAAGCGTGCGTGGCTATAGGCGCTTGCCGAATTGTTTCATATTGTTGGAGCAATTGTTGGTATGCTTTGAATGAAGCATTGTAATTGCTTACTTGGCTTAGTCGCAATGGTGGTGGTGGTGGGATTGAAATTGTGTTGGATGTAGTGACAAGTGTTTGAGATACGCTCGGAGCGATCATGGTAGTGAGGGGTTGAGATGTGATGGGAGTGATAGTGGTGTTTGGAATGATTGAAGGGATAGTGATGGTTGGATTGACCGAGGTGATAGGCCCTTGGGAGACCGTATTTTGATTTGGGATCAATGTTGTTGTTTGATTAGATACCATCCATTGGTGTGATGTCGATGGTATATTCAAAGGATTTGTCGTGATGGTTTGATTGATGTTATGTGGATTGATTTGGGTGAAATGATTGGTGTTAGGTAAAGGGGGAATCCCTAAACCAAGGAATAATGTAGGTAATGGTGGTGGAGATTGCCCTTGGCGCAATGCCTCAACTATTTTGGAAAGTTCTGCAATTTGATCTCGCCAAATTTGTTCTTGATTTTGATTTTGACTCACTTGAGATAGTTGATTTGGCTTGTGTTCAAGTAGTTTTGGCATGCATGCTTGCGATTTTTGAATGGGATTATGGGAAAATTGACTTTGGATAATGTTCTGATTTGGCATGATAGGATGAACAATGTTGGTATTGGGAATCATTTTTCCAAAGGTTTCCGAGTTAGGATTCATGTTTCGAAAAAATGCATTTGGTACATCCACATTTGGTTTGTAGGGATTTGGTGGAATGACATTGTTCGTTTCAAGGCTCATGCATTGATTATTCGATTGGTGGATTTGTAGGTTTGGACTTAGATCTATCATTGGGAAATGTGTTCCAAACTTTGACTTGGGCATACTCACACTTGTTGTACCATTGACATTTGTCGAAGGTAATGATCCCATGTATGGACTTTGATAATTGATAGGCATTGCAAGGCTTTGAAGTTTCAACTGATTTGGATTACCCAAGATGTATGGATCAAGTGTATATTCCATGTTCCTCTTGTGTTTTGACCTTGTTGTAAAAGTAACCTCTAAGGTTCTTAGGACCAATGACGATATGGAGGATGAAAGGTGGATGATATGAGTGATGAACGTTTAGGAACTTTGAATAATGCTAGACTTAGGGATTTTGATTTTGATTGTTTTGATGTGGATGATGAACTTGTAAACCTTAAAATGTTGGATGTTATCTTAGGATGACCTTGTTCAAAGAGGTGATAATTTAACTAAGTGTGCATGGAAGGATTCATCCAAACACACCTAACTAAACAAATGATTTTGATTTGGTTTGGAAATGTACCCAAGTCTAGGTAATGACGTTTTCAAAGCTCTAAAGTTTGTTTGTGGGATGATGTTGATAAATGTTTGAGGTGAATGAAGTGTTTGATTTGATCCTAAGAGACTTAGAGAGACTTTGTTTACTAGGCCAAGGTATTGAAGAACACACTTTTCTCTAAGAGCAATCAAAAGACCAATATGACCAAGAGATATTAAGCACATGTGTGGGGTCCAATTTGTTATCTTTTGCTTAATGAGTTCTTTTTACCACAAACACACTCTTGATTAAAGTTTCAAACTAAGATGTACCAATGTCTTAATTTCCTTAAACCCCACAAAATATTTTATGTGGAAATTCAATGAACTTAAGGCAAGGGTTTTCCTATTGTTTACTCAAGAAGACAAATTGAGGTATAATCCAATGCTTAGGAACCTCTACGAACGTGAATCCGCAGGGAAAGCAGTAACATATGGATTGATTCAATGATATTTGTCTTAAGAGGGTTTGAAATTTTGAGAACCATGTTGAATGTTTGTTTGCAAAATGTTTTCGAATACACACTGTGTTTTCAAACAAAGAATAATTACAAGCCCTATGGATGTGATAGACAATGTTTGTTGATTCCCACTTGGACAAGTCCAGCTACGCTTACTTTTAGCGGATGGTTAGATGCTTGACCCCACTGCTCCCCTCCACGCACTCACTTATACGGGCAGCCAAGCACCAACACCCATGAAACTCCCATGGCATGCTTTCCATCTCTACTAAAAGCCGTAATTGTGGGCGCTTCAGAACGACCGCTCTTGCACCAACAAACAGATTAAGGATTTTGGAAAATTCTAGCACATAGGTTCTAGTAAGGACTTTCCGTTCGTGGAGATTGACCCATACGGCAAGAGTCCCCTTTCGGATCCATCTTGTCGGAGCCAACCGCGTGATTATGGTGTTTAACCAAAACCCTCATTTATATCCCGGCTGGAAATACTCTTGGCTTTAGAGTGTTACCGGTTGAGTCGTCGCTTGGGTGAGTACTTTTTCCCCAAGGCAGGCCCTCTAAGATAAACAAAAGCGAGCAAAGACACAATCCGTAACTCGATCGATCTTTGATGGCACAAAGAAACAGAATGTACGCGAAAATGCCCCTACTCACACTCGCACAAGATGTTCAATTTTTTAAGCCCAAAATGAAGTGTTTCAAAGCAATAAAATGTATTTTGAGTGTTTCTCTTGCACCCTAGATCGCACGAAGCGCAAGGGGAGAGGATACGCACTCAAAATGCACCAAATACAAAATCACACAATTAAAACACTTGTTCGTTTTATAGCCTTCAAAGCAATGATGAGTTCATTTTAAAGCACCAAGATGAAATATGAGTTTGCCTTGTTCAATTTTAAACCAAATCGAAAAGCTAGTAAGTTTCTAATGTTCAGTTTTAACCCAACTTTCGAAAAGATCAAGACAATGATTTTAAACCCAAATTGAAGTAAGTTGACTTAAAACAGAAAACAAAGCGATAAAATGGAAGCTCAAAGCATTAAAAAATGCTTTTGTTAATTTCAAATTCAATGCTCAAGGTCCACTTTTCAATTCACAATTCTCCAAAGATTGTTTCCTTCGCTTCAAATTTGCAAGTTCCATGTACAAACGAAATCGTAAACCACATGCTAAGCCTAGAGTACTGTCATTCAATATTTGAATCTGCATTTAAAATGGACGTTCACATCAACATCAATCCTCTATATTTCCCCAGTGTACTTTTCTAGTAAAGTTCCGTCTGTCAGACTGCACACATTCATTTATCTCCTCGCTGGATTCATGCATTAAATGTAATATCTGTATCGAGCTACAATAGACATGATTTAAAGCACTCAATCTAAGATCCAGCGTGATTGTAGGATCAATGATTTTTTTAGAACTTTCAAGCAAATGTAGTTGACAGTCACACCTACACTCCTCGCCATCGATGTCAGGCATGGCAAGACGTCAACCCTGGCATTTTAACTGCAACAACCCTGTCAGATGAATGTAAAACATAGTAAAAGCATAGACATGGTGCGTGAACTGTTTCCTAATAAATGTGAAAGCATAGACAATGTGTGAAAACTGTTTCCTAATAAATGCGGCAGCATAGACAAGGCGTGACAACTGTTTGACAGAAAAATAAAATTAAAAAAAAATGGTGGAAGCATAGACAATGTGAGAGGTAAAACCTTTCATTTATCAAATGATTGACAAATATGGCATAAATTTGTCAACGCTGAATAAATGAGATAATCCCTCTCCCTATGAAATTATTGAGCAAGCATAAAGGAAATAACGACATCAAACTAACATAAAATCATAAGCAACATAAGCATGACATCCATTCCTAAACTACTCAAACACTCTCTCATAGGGGGATTGGTGCTACTTTGATGTGGAAAGTAGCCCTTTCCCAACCCCTTTTTGATAAGCTTAAATTGTGTAAATGCAAATGGAGATGGTGGAGTGATGATGAACAAGATCAAATCTCAAATGAAGAGAGTAACCTTGCAATAGATTGTGAAGATTGTGAAGAGATTGTGAAGGATTTGATAAGAGATGAAGCTTGTATTTAAAGATTTTCAAAATGCCCAGTGTTGAAGAGGGACCAATGTGGGATCAAAAACAAGCCAATGAGTTGAGGACACTTGTCATCATATGATTAGTTGATGTATATGCAAGATTTGGGAAGAGTGCCCAAGAGGGGGAAATTTTGAATTCAAATTTTGCCATAAATGCTGAGAGGGGGACAAGGAAAAACAGCAATAAATGCCCTGTTTGACTTGTCATTGTTGAAAGAAAATGAGGTTTTAATAAATCAATAAAATTGATTTATTGTGCAAGTGGCTAGGTCTAGATAATGCAAGTGGGATGTGATTAGTATTAGATTAGGATTAGATGATGATCATGCTGATTAATGCTGATTAGATGAGTTGACATTTTGGACTTTGATAATTGATTTATTTAAATCAGAAAAGGATGGAAAATGATTTAGGATTTGATTTAAATGGATTCCTGATTTATTTAATTAAATGGATGATGAAGGTTGAATGATAATGTTTATAAGATTATTTGATGAATGGTTTAAAGTGATGAATTTGCCTAATGTGAGAGCTAATTTGACTGAATCCGATCGAATGCATAATGTAAATTTTGCATGTCTACAAATATATAGTTATATTGTAAGATATGTTTATAAATTGAGAATCATTTTAAAAAATACAATATGAGGAGGTACCACTCCATCAACAAAACATCAAATATAGACCAAAGTTAAAGAAGATTATTAATTTAATAAAAAAAATTGATTTTTACATATCAACCAAAAGAGAAAAAAGATCCACAAAAGAAATTTAATCCTAAATTTTTTTCTAAGTGTTGCTAACTTCATGTTGATCAATATGAATCTTTTAATTGGTGGCTTATCCATCTCATCAGGTCAAAATATTTCACAACCAACTCATATTTGGTTGTAGCAAATAAAACCTTCTTTTCTTTCTTCTCTAATCTTTGAATCTTATGAGAGTCAAAATATTCATTAAATGTAGCCAAATCCTCCTTATTTAAATTACATCTCCCCTAGGAGAAAAATAATCCATTTTAATCTCTTTATAAATTATCACCATCCCTTCATAAAGTAGGATCATGAATATATCATGGATTTCTATGGTGATTGTAACCTACATAAGGATATTAAAAAAAGGTGAGTTTGATGTGAAAATTATTAAGGTGCCTTCTTATTCTTTGGAAAACCTTCTTGTTTCTTCTTTTTTAGATAAAAAAGATCTCATTAGTAAGAGTAAGATTTTTTTTATCAATATCAATGGAAAAATAATTCACATAACTACAAAAAAAATTATACCTAGTGAAACCTTTTTTATTATCCCACCACAATTGACTACCAAAAAATGAAGACCAAAGAGAAAAATGATATTTGCATTCAAAAAAATGATGTTCAATGGTATCAAGTTTATCAAAAAATTAAAAACTCCTAGTAGTAATACCAATTTAATCAATCTTAGCATTCAATACCAATTTTGATAATCAGAAGGAGACACCTAAAATAATATTTCTTAGGTTCAACATGAGGGGACCAAATATACTTTAGTCTACATTCCCATCTAGTCTCAAAAAAATCTAGGTTATAGCTCAAGTTAAGACAATTAACATCATCCCTTGTATCTTTCAACAAAAAATAATTTCTCTTATTGGAGATATGGTCAAAGATTGAATCATCTTTCTAAATTGTGTTACTCAAAAAATCATTATTTCCTTGCAGCCTAATAGAAAACTTCACATTACTCAAATATTTAGATAAGAAAACATAGGTTACTTTTTTCACATCAAAAATACCAAATTCACTTTGTAAAATTTCCCAAGACTTTGAAAAGAAAACATCAAATTTTTTTGAAAGGTCGATATTCCTTTAGAGTCCTAGGAAAGAGCATAACACCCTTGATTGAGATCCAAATGCTTATTATTTCACTTCAAGTTTCATCAGACCAATATAGGATTGATCAAAATACCATTTTCCCAAAAATTGTATCATAATCTTTGGTTAAGCCCTTCATTTTTATCTAAACCTTCCAAATACTATTAACCATAGTATATTTAAAGGATTTAACATCAACATTACCAAAAATTACATCCTATATGCACAAACTAGACCACTGATAAGATCCTCACATAAAATGATAGAAATAATATAATGTATAATATAGATCTCACACATCACAAGAGATTTTTGTGGTAAAATATTCCCTAACATCCAATATATGTAGAAATAGAGTAAACCCTTTAGGTAGGGTAACACCATAGAATACTCCTTATGGAAGAAGCCACTCCATGCTATATCTCCAAGAGATCCCAAATACAATATCATACGTCACACATATCTTACAATGATGATAATGTCCTTTATATAGATCTCCTCATAATACAATGAAGGGGTAATAATAATGAAGGCCTAGTCAACTCCCGATATGATTAATTAGATAATTTTTTCACATGACCTAATATAACTATCTTAAGGCATGTGTGCCACATGTTTGCATCTCCATCCACCTAAATAAATTATAATATCATATACATCTAGGTACATAACATGCCAACCCTCCTTGACATGTTTCATTGTTGAAACATGAGAAGAAGCCAAATATTATGTTTGTCACAAGTTATAAATATGATACCATGAGAAATCATCCAAACATCCATAGTTGATCCTCACCATATATTTTTATGGATAGTTCCTTGAGCCATAATTGGTCACAAACATTTGATTCCATTCCTTATCATAGTAAGCCCTCCTTTACTAAATATGAGTAACCATTACTTATATCATACCATTGATTGTTGCAATTATTCCTTTGATTCCATGTAGGTCCATAATGATTTCCTTATTGATGCTATTGGAAAATGGATTGCATCAAATGGTTGTCATTAATGTCAATAGGTTTTCATTGATGTCAACATAGTACTGAATAAATGAGATACTTACCGAAAGATATTTCCTATTGAAGATGATCATTATATGGTCTAGTATGTTAGTTGGTTTGGTGTGTTAATTATTAATGTTTGGTTTTCTATTGTGAGATAAACTATGATTCTGATATTTGAAGGTATTGGCTAACTCAATGTATACAATATATTATGAAGACTAGTTATGCTTTATGGATGTTAGCCACCTTGGTATAATGCTTAAATCATATATGGTGCCAAAAAAGAACGTTTTTATTATTTTTGTGTTCATCTAATTAGGCCAACCTAATTGATGATAAAGATATGCTTGTATATATATATAAGGTGTTTTTGAGTATGATGAGTAGTGTAGTGGAAGAAGACACACATTAGCAGTGAATGTGAAATACGAAGAGGATTGAGGAGAGTGTGAAGATCTGAGCCTAAATGCTTTATCATTTGTGATCAGTGCAGTTTTGTTGAGTGATTACTATGTGAGGTATTACTTCATGTTCTTAGCATCAGTGGAACTAAACCCTACACATTGAAGGTGTATTCTATCAGTTCAATCTTTTGGCATTGATCCTTAACCTTTTGTACTCTGGTGGTGAGCCATCTTTTGTATCTTCAGGTTGTAGCCCTGTGGACAGTGAGTCCTTATTTCAAGTAATGAGCCTTATCTTAGGAAGTGAGCCTTATTTCAAGCAATGAGCCTTTTTGTAATCCGTTTTTATATTCTCTATAGTGTGAGTTAATCCTCACGATGGTTTTTCCCTTATTGGGTTTTCCGCATAAATCTAGTGTTACTATGTTTATGTGTTGGATTTGAGTTTCTGCATTGGCATTTGATGATTATTCATTTAAGCAGTTTTAAGTATTAGTTCCGATGATTGAATTTGTATACCTTGGAATTCCTACTGCTCTAAAAGTGTAAAACAACTAAGAAACATGAATAACAAAATACCAAGGACACCTCAAGATTAGCCAAAAGAGTGGTTCAACGAAAAGGAATGCAAATAAGATAGAACACAAACACTTTTACCTCCCTTGTTGTTGATACCTCTTTGATTGGCCCTTGCTTGGATTGGTTGTGTGCTCCTTAGATGATGGATTGAGTGACTAAAATGCAAGCTTCAATATGCAAAATGATGAACAAAGATGGTTGAATGATTGAAAAAGGCTTGAGGATTCAAATGGACAGCATGTAGTTATCAAAATGCAAAGTGTTGAGAAGGAAAATGGGCATAAGGGTGCTCAATGAAAGTGTTGAAATGCCCTTGAGGAGGGGGTATTTATAGAGGAATTTGAATTCTCTAGAGAATTCAAGGTCAAGATTGTCCAACAAGGCCAAGATGAAGGGCTATGGTGGGTTGAGAACCCACAAGCCCTCACATCTTGACATGTGGAGGGTGAAGTGGACAAGGGATATGAGGTGGAGATGAGTTGTCAAAAGGTACATGAGGTGGAAAAGGACATGCACCTTGGGGAGTGAGGGAGATTTCCACAAAAAGGGATTTCTTGTCCCCAAGTGGGAGTGAAAGGGACATTTGAGGAATTTTGGAATTCCTCAAAAATCTACATGAGAAAAGGAAAGGTGGTTGGGGATATAAATGTGAATTAAAAATTCACATTCATAGGATGGTCTAGAGGATAAAAGGTGGGCTCCAAAAAGGTGGGACTTGGTCACATGTGGAGATTGTGACAAGTCCAAGGTTGGTCACATGTGGAGATTGTGACAAGTCCAAGGTTCTAGAAGCCTTGGAGGATGGAATGTGAATTAAAAATTCACATATAAAAGAGGGAATTTAGGAATAAAAAGGAATTAAAAATTCCTTGGAGAATGATTAGGCTTAATTAATTAGTAATTAGAGGATAATTAGGGGCTAATTAGGATTAAAAGCCAACTTGCAAAAGTTGGAGGATGTGACACATCCTAATCATGGATTAGGCATGTGCATCCTTAATGAAGAGATTAGGAAATGGATTAGGATTAGATGAAAATGACATGTGAGGAATTAAATAAATGTAATATTTATTTAATTTATTTGATGAAAAGAGGATTAAGGAGGGTAAGGTATTTAAGTTATTAATTAAATACCTTAGGGATTTGGCATAATTAAAGATATTAATTAAATAATAGTAATATTATTTAATTAACTAGGATAAGAGGATGTTTAGACGAAAAGATAAATTTGGATAAATTAAGTGTCCAAATTTGGATGTCTACATTTTGCCCCTCTTTGAGATGGTGTTACGAAGTAACATCATTTCAAAGAATATTAAAACATAGAACCTAGAAGAAGATGGTTAGATTGGAAAAGATGCCCCAGTCATTCAAAGAAGTAACTAGGAAGGGAGATGATGAGGGTAAAGATGAAAGAGTTAGGGATGAAGGATGCCCCCTCGAGAGGACATGCGGGTTAAAGAGAACACGTGTGTGCTCTCGAAATAGATGATGTGATGCAAGGGGAGATGAGGAAGATGATGCAAGGTGATGGGTAAGAGAGTAAGTGATATGGAGATGTATGAAGCACAAATGGATTTCAAAAGGTGATGTTGCCCCAGTCAAGGTACAAGCCAAAATGGGTTGATGATGGATGGAGGGTTGTCAATGAGGGAATGAAGGATCCCAAAACAACACGAGGATAGGGAAGATACATCCCACTGAGTGGTATTGATGAGGGAAGGATACATCCCAAAACACCACTAAAGGATAGGGAAGAATACCTCCCGATGATGATGATGAAAGTGTTGTTGATGAGGGAAGGATACATCCCAAAACAACACCAAAGGGATAGGGAAGAATACCTCCCGATGATGATGATGGTGAAAGTGTTGTTGATGAGGGAAGGATACATCCCAAAACAACACCAAAGGGATAAGGAATGAATACCTCCCGATGATGATGATGATGAAAGTGTTGTTGATGAGGGAAGGATACATCCCAAAACAACACTAAAGGGATAAGGAATGATACCAATGGATGATGATGATGATGACGGGCAAGGCTGGTAACAAGACTGGGGACAAGACCACAGATTTGATTAGGTGAGTTGTGCGAGATTGAACAGATAAGGAGAAGATTGATTTGTGAGATTGAAGATTTGGTTCGATATCAAAAGATTTGGACTGTAGATGGACGAAAGCTCAGATGAGGGGTTTGGTTAAGCTCAGATTGGGATGCGATTAAAGCTCAGATGGGGATTGGATTGAAGACCAGAATGGTTGAAGGATATGATTGGATTGATTCTACACCGAGTTTCGGAGTTTAAAAGGGCATAAGAGGTTGACAATCATATTTTTCCCAATTTGGCAATTTTTAAAAATTCTCAAATTTTGCCATTTTAGGAAACCTTATGGATGGATGTGTGAGAGTCCCAATTTTTTCCAAGAAATACCCATTAGGGAGATAGGATGAATTGCCAACCAACATCCCAAATTCAAGATATGCATTTTGAGTTATGAGTGAACAATTTTTCAAAATGCTGGAGAAAAACACTAAATTGGGATTTTGAGGGTCAAGATGAAACTTTGAGGCCCTGAAAATGGGTTCCAATAGCATTCAAAAAAACTAGTTGGAAATCCACTTGTTATCGCATAACGCAACTACCTATCAAATTTCAGCTCAAACAGACACCCGAGTCAAAAGTTATGGCCTCCAGAAGTGTCGGTGTAAAAATTAAAAATCGATTTTGAAAAATTGAAGATATGGGTTTTGTTCGCGGAGGAAAATGAGGAACTGGGTCGAAATCGATTTGGAAAAAAAAGTCCAAATTTAACAGGAAATTAGAGGGAAAAAGCTGGGGCGGGGCGGTCCCGCTGCTCTGCACGGGGCGGAGCCGCCACTCTGCGCCGGGCGGTGCCGCCGTTCTGTGCGGGGCGGAGCCGCCGCTCTGC